>JAAAWM010011801.1:0-107373 GCA_036873465.1 Thinopyrum obtusiflorum | reverse complement strand
ATCATAATGAGCTCAATGTGACTAAGTAGTTAGTCACGGGATCATGCATTACGTAACGAGTAAAGTGACTTGCCGGTAACGAGATTGAACGAGGTATTGGGATACCGACGATTGAATCTTGGGCAACTAACATACCGATTGACAAAGGGAATTGTATACGGGATTGATTGAATCCCCGACATCATGATTCATCCGATGAGATCATCGTGGAACATGTGGGAGTCAACATGGGTATCCAGATCTCGCTGTTGGTTATTGGCGGAGAACTGTCTTGGTCATGTCTGCATGGTTCCCGAACCCGTAGGGTCTACACACTTAAGGTTCGGTGATGCTAGAGTTGTTATGGGAAATAGTATGTGGTTACCGAAGGTTGTTCCTAGTCCCGGATGAGATCCCAGACGTGACGAGGAACTCCGGAATGGTCCGGAGGTGAAGATCGATATATTGGACGAAGGGTATTGGAGTCCGGAATTGTTCTGGGAGTACCGGGTGACGACTAGCATGACCAAAAGGTGTTTCGAAGGCCCCGACAAGCGTTGGGGGGCCTTATGGGCCAAGGGGATGGGGCACATCAACCCATTAAGAGGCTGAGCGCCCCTCCCCCCATCTCACATAACCTGGAGAGGTGGGGGCGCCTCCCCTAGGGCAGCCGCCCCTCCCGGCTTGGGGGGTAAGTTTCCTAGGGGTGGGGGCGCCCAAACCCATCTAGGGTTTCCCCTGTGGCCGCCACCCATCCCCTAGGGAACCCTAGGGCGCCTCCTCCACCCCCTTCCCCATATATATAGTGAGGGAGAGAGAGGGCAGCCACACCCTTCCCCTGGCGCAGCCCTCTCCCTCCTCCAACACCTCCTCCACCTCCGTAGTGCTTGGCGAAGCCCTGCTGGCACTACAAAGAAAAGACACATCCGTGACATTTTGGGCCGAACGAAATTTTTTTCTGTCATACATATGACACTTCTATGACGATAATTGTGACAAAACCCGGTATCATCATAGATGTGGTGGGTTCCTACTTCTATGACAATAGATCATGACAGAAAATGGGCTTTTCGTCCTGGGCGGGTCGGAGACGCAGCTGCATGATCCACGCGCGCGCTCATATGATGGGCACCAAAGGATAGCAACATAACCACAAGAAAATTAAAGCAATCATAGCAATTCACCAATTACCGATAGGACAACGAAAATCTACTCAGACATCATAGGATGGCAACACATCATTGGATAATAATATGATGCATAAAGCACCATGTTCAAGTAGAGGGTACAACGGGTTGCGGGAGAGTGGACCGCTGCAGATAGATGGGGGAAGGTGATGAAGATGTTGGTGAAGATGACAGCGGTATTGGTGAAGATTGCGGTGACGATGATCGCCCCCGTGGCATTCCGTCGCCACCGGAAGCGAGGGGGAGAGAGCCCCACTTCTTATTCTTCTTCTTCCTTGACCTTCTCCCTAGATGGGAGAAGGGTTTCCCCTCTGGTCCATGGCCTACATGGCATGGGAGGGGCGAGAGCCCCTCCGAGATTGGATCTGTCTCTCTGTCTCTCTCTGTTTATGCGTTTTTCTGCCTTCCAGATTCTGGCCTTTCACCATTTCTTATATTTCCAGAGATCCGTAACTCCGATTGGGCTGAATTGTGGACAAGGTCTCTATCCGAATATTAGCTTTCTTGCGGTGAAAGAAGGGCTCCAACCGCCTTACGGGGTGTCCATGAGGGTTAGGGGTGCACCCCCCTGTCTCGTGGCCCCCTCGGGCATCGTCTCATGTTGATTCCACTTCCCAAAATTCATTAATATTCCAAAAGAAATCTCCGTCAGTTTTTATCCCATTTGGACTTCGTTTGATATGGATGTTCTGCGAAACAAAAAACATGCAACAAACAGGAACTGGCACTGGGCACTGGATCAATATGTTAGTCCCAAAAATAGTATAAAAAGTTGCCAAAAGTATATGAAAGTTGTAGAATATTGGCATGGAACAATCAAAAATTATAGATACGACAGAGACGTATCAGCTGTTGGAAATATGCCCTAGAGGCAATAATAAAATGGTTATTATTATATTTCCATGTCCATGATAATTGTCTATTGTTCATGCTATAATTGTATTAACTCGAAACCGTAATACATGTATGAATACATAGACCACAACATGTCCCTAGTGAGCCTCTAGTTGACTAGCTCGTTGGTCAACAGATGGTCATGGTTTCCTGACCATGGACATTAGATGTCACTGATAGCGGGATCACATCATTAGGAGAATGATGTGATGGACAAGACCCAATCCTAAGCATAGCATAAGATCGTGTAGTTCGTTTGCTAAAGCTTTTCTAATGTCAAGTATCATTTCCTTAGACCATGAGATTGTGCAACTCCCAGATACCGTAGGAATGCTTTGGGTGTACCAAACGTCACAACATAACTGGGTGGCTATAAAGGTGCACTACAGGTATCTCTGAAAGTGTCTGTTGGGTTGGCACGAATCGAGACTAGGATTTGTCACTCCGTATCCCCCCCCCCCCCCCCCCCCCCCCCCCCCCCCCCCCCCCCCCCCCCCCCCCCCCCCCCCCCCCCTATGAGATTGATCATGTTCTTGTAATAGGAATCACGACTTGCATGTCGATGAATATGACAACCGGCAGGAGCCATAGGAGTTGTCTTAATTTATTTATGACCTGCGTCGTACCGCTAGACAAAGGGAATTGCATACGGGATTGATTAAGTCCTTGACATCGTGGTTCAGCTGATGAGATCATCGTGGAACATGTGGGAGCCAACATGGGTATCCATATCCCGCTGTTGTTTATTGACCGGAGAGTCATCTCGGTCATGTCTGCATGTCTCCCGAACCCGTAGGGTCTACACACTTAAGGTTCGGTGACGCTAGAGTTATAGAGATATTAGTATGCGGTAACCCGAAAGTTGTTCGGAGTCCCGGATGAGATCCTGGTCGTCACGAGGAGTTCCGGAATGGTCCGGAGGTAAAGAATTATATATAGGAAGTGCTATTTCGACCATCGGGACAAGTTTCAGGGTCACCGGTATTGTACCGAGACCACCGGAAGGGTCCCGGGGGTCCACCGGGTGGGGCCACCTGCCCCGGGGGCCACATGGGCTGTAGTGGGTGCGCCTTGGACTACATGGGCCAAGGGCACCAGCCCCTAGAGGCCCATGCGCCAAAGGGACAAGAGGAGGGGAGAGTCCTAAAGGGGGAAGGCACCTCCGAGGTGCCTTGGGGAGGATGGACTCCTCCCCCCTTGGCCGCACCCTTCCTTGGAGGAAGGGGCAAGGCTGCGCCCTCCTCCTCTCCCTTGGCCCTATATATAGTGGGGGAAGGGAGGGAAACCATACCTAATCCCTGGCGCCTCCCTCTCCCTCCCACGACACATCTTCCTCCTCCCGCAGCGCTTGGCGAAGCCCTGTTGGAATCCCGCTACTTCCACCACCATGCCGTCGTGCTGCTGGATCTCCATCAACCTCTCCTCCCCCCTTGCTGGATCAAGAAGGAGGAGACGTCGCTGCTCCGTATGTGTGTTGAACGCGGAGGTGCCGTCTGTTCGGCGCTAGGATCATCGGTGATTTGAATCACGACGAGTACGACTCCATCAACCCCGTTCTCTTGAACGCTTCCGCGCGCGATCTACAAGGGTATGTAGATCCACTCCTCCCTCGTTGCTAGATGACTCCATAGATAGATCTTGGTGACACGTAGGAAAATTTTGAATTTATGCTACGTTACCCCACAGTGGCATCATGAGCTAGGTCTATGCGTAGTTTCTATGCACGAGTAGAACACAAAGTATCTGTGGGCGTTGATTTTGTTCAATATGCTTGCCGTTACTAGTCTTATCTTGATTCCCCCCCCCCCCCCCCCCCCCCCCCCCCCCCCCCCCCCCCCCCCCCCCCCCCCCCCCCCCCCCCCCCCCCCCCCCCCCCCCCCCCCCCCCCCCCCCCCCCCCCCCCCCCCCCCCCCCCCCCCCCCCCCCCCCCCCCCCCCCCCCCCCCCCCCCCCCCCCCCCCCCCCCCCCCCCCCCCCCCCCCCCCCCCCCCCCCCCCCCCCCCCCCCCCCCCCCCCCCCCCCCCCCCCCCCCCCCCCCCCCCCCCCCCCCCCCCCCCCCCCCCCCCCCCCCCCCCCCCCCCCCCCCCCCCCCCCCCCCCCCCCCCCCCCCCCCCCCCCCCCCCCCCCCCCCCCCCCCCCCCCCCCCCCCCCCCCCCCCCCCCCCCCCCCCCCCCCCCCCCCCCCCCCCCCCCCCCCCCCCCCCCCCCCCCCCCCCCCCCCCCCCCCCCCCCCCCCCCCCCCCCCCCCCCCCCCCCCCCCCCCCCCCCCCCCCCCCCCCCCCCCCCCCCCCCCCCCCCCCCCCCCCCCCCCCCCCCCCCCCCCCCCCCCCCCCCCCCCCCCCCCCCCCCCCCCCCCCCCCCCCCCCCCCCCCCCCCCCCCCCCCCCCCCCCCCCCCCCCCCCCCCCCCCCCCCCCCCCCCCCCCCCCCCCCCCCCCCCCCCCCCCCCCCCCCCCCCCCCTGTAGCATTTCTAATATTATATGTTGATGACATATTGTTGATTGGAAATGATATAGAATTTCTGGATAGCATAAAAGGATGCTTGAATAAAAGTTTTTCAATGAAAGAACTCGGTGAAGCTGCTTATATATTAGGCATCAAGATCTATAGAGATAGATCAAGACGCTTAATAGGACTTTCACAAAGCACATACCTTGATAAAGTTTTGAAGAAGTTCAAAATGGATCAGTCAAAGAAAGGGTTCTTGCCTGTGTTACAAGGTGTGAAGTTGAGTAAGACTCAATGCCCGACCACTGCAGAAGATAGAGAGAAAATGGAAGTCATTCCCTATGCCTCAGCCATAGGTTCTATCATGTATGCTATGCTGTGTACCAGACCTGATGTGTGCCTTGCTATAAGTTTAGTAGGGAGGTACCAAAGTAATCCAGGAGTGGATCACTGGACAACGGTCAAGAACATCCTGAAGTACTTGATGTAGGGTAACGCAGCAGAAAACAAAAATTTTCCGATCTACGCACCAGCCCAGGATCACTATGGAGACTGCATACAAGGTTTGATCATTTTCGTTACCGACTCGTAGCGCAGCGGAAGTAGAGTCAATGACGATCGTCGATGCAGATCCCCGCAGCTAGGATTTACAACCTCCCAACCACGAGGATGTATACCCTCATCCGCCATTCGGACAGCCCTTCGGGAGGCGGTCGTACAGTCCCCCGGACGGTGTCGCGGACAGCCCTTCGGGAGGACCTTCGAAACTCGAACGGCCACTCGGACAGCCCTCCGGGAGGACTCACAGAACTCGGACCGTCACTTGGACAGCCCTTCGGGAGGCACTCACAAAACAGCCCCTTGGACACAAAGATCAAAACTACGACCTCTCTACAGGGTTGCACACATACGGTGTCATCTATCCGGCAGCCCCCCCCCCCCCCCCCCCCCCCCCCCCCCCCCCCCCCCCCCCCCCCCCCCCCCCCCCCCCCCCCCCCCCCCCCCCCCCCCCCCCCCCCCCCCCCCCCCCCCCCCCCCCCCCCCCCCCCCCCCCCCCCCCCCCCCCCCCCCCCCCCCCCCCCCCCCCCCCCCCCCCCCCCCCCCCCCCCCCCCCCCCCCCCCCCCCCCCCCCCCCCCCCCCCCCCCCCCCCCCCCCCCCCCCCCCCCCCCCCCCCCCCCCCCCCCCCCCCCCCCCCCCCCCCCCCCCCCCCCCCCCCCCCCCCCCCCCCCCCCCCCCCCCCCCCCCCCCCCCCCCCCCCCCCCCCCCCCCCCCCCCCCCCCCCCCCCCCCCCCCCCCCCCCCCCCCCCCCCCCCCCCCCCCCCCCCCCCCCCCCCCCCCCCCCCCCCCCCCCCCCCCCCCCCCCCCCCCCCCCCCCCCCCCCCCCCCCCCCCCCCCCCCCCCCCCCCCCCCCCCCCCCCCCCCCCCCCCCCCCCCCCCCCCCCCCCCCCCCCCCCCCCCCCCCCCCCCCCCCCCCCCCCCCCCCCCCCCCCCCCCCCCCCCCCCCCCCCCCCCCCCCCCCCCCCCCCCCCCCCCCCCCCCCCCCCCCCCCCCCCCCCCCCCCCCCCCCCCCCCCCCCCCCCCCCCCCCCCCCCCCCCCCCCCCCCCCCCCCCCCCCCCCCCCCCCCCCCCCCCCCCCCCCCCCCCCCCCCCCCCCCCCCCCCCCCCCCCCCCCCCCCCCCCCCCCCCCCCCCCCCCCCCCCCCCCCCCCCCCCCCCCCCCCCCCCCCCCCCCCCCCCCCCCCCCCCCCCCCCCCCCCCCCCCCCCCCCCCCCCCCCCCCCCCCCCCCCCCCCCCCCCCCCCCCCCCCCCCCCCCCCCCCCCCCCCCCCCCCCCCCCCCCCCCCCCCCCCCCCCCCCCCCCCCCCCCCCCCCCCCCCCCCCCCCCCCCCCCCCCCCCCCCCCCCCCCCCCCCCCCCCCCCCCCCCCCCCCCCCCCCCCCCCCCCCCCCCCCCCCCCCCCCCCCCCCCCCCCCCCCCCCCCCCCCCCCCCCCCCCCCCCCCCCCCCCCCCCCCCCCCCCCCCCCCCCCCCCCCCCCCCCCCCCCCCCCCCCCCCCCCCCCCCCCCCCCCCCCCCCCCCCCCCCCCCCCCCCCCCCCCCCCCCCCCCCCCCCCCCCCCCCCCCCCCCCCCCCCCCCCCCCCCCCCCCCCCCCCCCCCCCCCCCCCCCCCCCCCCCCCCCCCCCCCCCCCCCCCCCCCCCCCCCCCCCCCCCCCCCCCCCCCCCCCCCCCCCCCCCCCCCCCCCCCCCCCCCCCCCCCCCCCCCCCCCCCCCCCCCCCCCCCCCCCCCCCCCCCCCCCCCCCCCCCCCCCCCCCCCCCCCCCCCCCCCCCCCCCCCCCCCCCCCCCCCCCCCCCCCCCCCCCCCCCCCCCCCCCCCCCCCCCCCCCCCCCCCCCCCCCCCCCCCCCCCCCCCCCCCCCCCCCCCCCCCCCCCCCCCCCCCCCCCCCCCCCCCCCCCCCCCCCCCCCCCCCCCCCCCCCCCCCCCCCCCCCCCCCCCCCCCCCCCCCCCCCCCCCCCCCCCCCCCCCCCCCCCCCCCCCCCCCCCCCCCCCCCCCCCCCCCCCCCCCCCCCCCCCCCCCCCCCCCCCCCCCCCCCCCCCCCCCCCCCCCCCCCCCCCCCCCCCCCCCCCCCCCCCCCCCCCCCCCCCCCCCCCCCCCCCCCCCCCCCCCCCCCCCCCCCCCCCCCCCCCCCCCCCCCCCCCCCCCCCCCCCCCCCCCCCCCCCCCCCCCCCCCCCCCCCCCCCCCCCCCCCCCCCCCCCCCCCCCCCCCCCCCCCCCCCCCCCCCCCCCCCCCCCCCCCCCCCCCCCCCCCCCCCCCCCCCCCCCCCCCCCCCCCCCCCCCCCCCCCCCCCCCCCCCCCCCCCCCCCCCCCCCCCCCCCCCCCCCCCCCCCCCCCCCCCCCCCCCCCCCCCCCCCCCCCCCCCCCCCCCCCCCCCCCCCCCCCCCCCCCCCCCCCCCCCCCCCCCCCCCCCCCCCCCCCCCCCCCCCCCCCCCCCCCCCCCCCCCCCCCCCCCCCCCCCCCCCCCCCCCCCCCCCCCCCCCCCCCCCCCCCCCCCCCCCCCCCCCCCCCCCCCCCCCCCCCCCCCCCCCCCCCCCCCCCCCCCCCCCCCCCCCCCCCCCCCCCCCCCCCCCCCCCCCCCCCCCCCCCCCCCCCCCCCCCCCCCCCCCCCCCCCCCCCCCCCCCCCCCCCCCCCCCCCCCCCCCCCCCCCCCCCCCCCCCCCCCCCCCCCCCCCCCCCCCCCCCCCCCCCCCCCCCCCCCCCCCCCCCCCCCCCCCCCCCCCCCCCCCCCCCCCCCCCCCCCCCCCCCCCCCCCCCCCCCCCCCCCCCCCCCCCCCCCCCCCCCCCCCCCCCCCCCCCCCCCCCCCCCCCCCCCCCCCCCCCCCCCCCCCCCCCCCCCCCCCCCCCCCCCCCCCCCCCCCCCCCCCCCCCCCCCCCCCCCCCCCCCCCCCCCCCCCCCCCCCCCCCCCCCCCCCCCCCCCCCCCCCCCCCCCCCCCCCCCCCCCCCCCCCCCCCCCCCCCCCCCCCCCCCCCCCCCCCCCCCCCCCCCCCCCCCCCCCCCCCCCCCCCCCCCCCCCCCCCCCCCCCCCCCCCCCCCCCCCCCCCCCCCCCCCCCCCCCCCCCCCCCCCCCCCCCCCCCCCCCCCCCCCCCCCCCCCCCCCCCCCCCCCCCCCCCCCCCCCCCCCCCCCCCCCCCCCCCCCCCCCCCCCCCCCCCCCCCCCCCCCCCCCCCCCCCCCCCCCCCCCCCCCCCCCCCCCCCCCCCCCCCCCCCCCCCCCCCCCCCCCCCCCCCCCCCCCCCCCCCCCCCCCCCCCCCCCCCCCCCCCCCCCCCCCCCCCCCCCCCCCCCCCCCCCCCCCCCCCCCCCCCCCCCCCCCCCCCCCCCCCCCCCCCCCCCCCCCCCCCCCCCCCCCCCCCCCCCCCCCCCCCCCCCCCCCCCCCCCCCCCCCCCCCCCCCCCCCCCCCCCCCCCCCCCCCCCCCCCCCCCCCCCCCCCCCCCCCCCCCCCCCCCCCCCCCCCCCCCCCCCCCCCCCCCCCCCCCCCCCCCCCCCCCCCCCCCCCCCCCCCCCCCCCCCCCCCCCCCCCCCCCCCCCCCCCCCCCCCCCCCCCCCCCCCCCCCCCCCCCCCCCCCCCCCCCCCCCCCCCCCCCCCCCCCCCCCCCCCCCCCCCCCCCCCCCCCCCCCCCCCCCCCCCCCCCCCCCCCCCCCCCCCCCCCCCCCCCCCCCCCCCCCCCCCCCCCCCCCCCCCCCCCCCCCCCCCCCCCCCCCCCCCCCCCCCCCCCCCCCCCCCCCCCCCCCCCCCCCCCCCCCCCCCCCCCCCCCCCCCCCCCCCCCCCCCCCCCCCCCCCCCCCCCCCCCCCCCCCCCCCCCCCCCCCCCCCCCCCCCCCCCCCCCCCCCCCCCCCCCCCCCCCCCCCCCCCCCCCCCCCCCCCCCCCCCCCCCCCCCCCCCCCCCCCCCCCCCCCCCCCCCCCCCCCCCCCCCCCCCCCCCCCCCCCCCCCCCCCCCCCCCCCCCCCCCCCCCCCCCCCCCCCCCCCCCCCCCCCCCCCCCCCCCCCCCCCCCCCCCCCCCCCCCCCCCCCCCCCCCCCCCCCCCCCCCCCCCCCCCCCCCCCCCCCCCCCCCCCCCCCCCCCCCCCCCCCCCCCCCCCCCCCCCCCCCCCCCCCCCCCCCCCCCCCCCCCCCCCCCCCCCCCCCCCCCCCCCCCCCCCCCCCCCCCCCCCCCCCCCCCCCCCCCCCCCCCCCCCCCCCCCCCCCCCCCCCCCCCCCCCCCCCCCCCCCCCCCCCCCCCCCCCCCCCCCCCCCCCCCCCCCCCCCCCCCCCCCCCCCCCCCCCCCCCCCCCCCCCCCCCCCCCCCCCCCCCCCCCCCCCCCCCCCCCCCCCCCCCCCCCCCCCCCCCCCCCCCCCCCCCCCCCCCCCCCCCCCCCCCCCCCCCCCCCCCCCCCCCCCCCCCCCCCCCCCCCCCCCCCCCCCCCCCCCCCCCCCCCCCCCCCCCCCCCCCCCCCCCCCCCCCCCCCCCCCCCCCCCCCCCCCCCCCCCCCCCCCCCCCCCCCCCCCCCCCCCCCCCCCCCCCCCCCCCCCCCCCCCCCCCCCCCCCCCCCCCCCCCCCCCCCCCCCCCCCCCCCCCCCCCCCCCCCCCCCCCCCCCCCCCCCCCCCCCCCCCCCCCCCCCCCCCCCCCCCCCCCCCCCCCCCCCCCCCCCCCCCCCCCCCCCCCCCCCCCCCCCCCCCCCCCCCCCCCCCCCCCCCCCCCCCCCCCCCCCCCCCCCCCCCCCCCCCCCCCCCCCCCCCCCCCCCCCCCCCCCCCCCCCCCCCCCCCCCCCCCCCCCCCCCCCCCCCCCCCCCCCCCCCCCCCCCCCCCCCCCCCCCCCCCCCCCCCCCCCCCCCCCCCCCCCCCCCCCCCCCCCCCCCCCCCCCCCCCCCCCCCCCCCCCCCCCCCCCCCCCCCCCCCCCCCCCCCCCCCCCCCCCCCCCCCCCCCCCCCCCCCCCCCCCCCCCCCCCCCCCCCCCCCCCCCCCCCCCCCCCCCCCCCCCCCCCCCCCCCCCCCCCCCCCCCCCCCCCCCCCCCCCCCCCCCCCCCCCCCCCCCCCCCCCCCCCCCCCCCCCCCCCCCCCCCCCCCCCCCCCCCCCCCCCCCCCCCCCCCCCCCCCCCCCCCCCCCCCCCCCCCCCCCCCCCCCCCCCCCCCCCCCCCCCCCCCCCCCCCCCCCCCCCCCCCCCCCCCCCCCCCCCCCCCCCCCCCCCCCCCCCCCCCCCCCCCCCCCCCCCCCCCCCCCCCCCCCCCCCCCCCCCCCCCCCCCCCCCCCCCCCCCCCCCCCCCCCCCCCCCCCCCCCCCCCCCCCCCCCCCCCCCCCCCCCCCCCCCCCCCCCCCCCCCCCCCCCCCCCCCCCCCCCCCCCCCCCCCCCCCCCCCCCCCCCCCCCCCCCCCCCCCCCCCCCCCCCCCCCCCCCCCCCCCCCCCCCCCCCCCCCCCCCCCCCCCCCCCCCCCCCCCCCCCCCCCCCCCCCCCCCCCCCCCCCCCCCCCCCCCCCCCCCCCCCCCCCCCCCCCCCCCCCCCCCCCCCCCCCCCCCCCCCCCCCCCCCCCCCCCCCCCCCCCCCCCCCCCCCCCCCCCCCCCCCCCCCCCCCCCCCCCCCCCCCCCCCCCCCCCCCCCCCCCCCCCCCCCCCCCCCCCCCCCCCCCCCCCCCCCCCCCCCCCCCCCCCCCCCCCCCCCCCCCCCCCCCCCCCCCCCCCCCCCCCCCCCCCCCCCCCCCCCCCCCCCCCCCCCCCCCCCCCCCCCCCCCCCCCCCCCCCCCCCCCCCCCCCCCCCCCCCCCCCCCCCCCCCCCCCCCCCCCCCCCCCCCCCCCCCCCCCCCCCCCCCCCCCCCCCCCCCCCCCCCCCCCCCCCCCCCCCCCCCCCCCCCCCCCCCCCCCCCCCCCCCCCCCCCCCCCCCCCCCCCCCCCCCCCCCCCCCCCCCCCCCCCCCCCCCCCCCCCCCCCCCCCCCCCCCCCCCCCCCCCCCCCCCCCCCCCCCCCCCCCCCCCCCCCCCCCCCCCCCCCCCCCCCCCCCCCCCCCCCCCCCCCCCCCCCCCCCCCCCCCCCCCCCCCCCCCCCCCCCCCCCCCCCCCCCCCCCCCCCCCCCCCCCCCCCCCCCCCCCCCCCCCCCCCCCCCCCCCCCCCCCCCCCCCCCCCCCCCCCCCCCCCCCCCCCCCCCCCCCCCCCCCCCCCCCCCCCCCCCCCCCCCCCCCCCCCCCCCCCCCCCCCCCCCCCCCCCCCCCCCCCCCCCCCCCCCCCCCCCCCCCCCCCCCCCCCCCCCCCCCCCCCCCCCCCCCCCCCCCCCCCCCCCCCCCCCCCCCCCCCCCCCCCCCCCCCCCCCCCCCCCCCCCCCCCCCCCCCCCCCCCCCCCCCCCCCCCCCCCCCCCCCCCCCCCCCCCCCCCCCCCCCCCCCCCCCCCCCCCCCCCCCCCCCCCCCCCCCCCCCCCCCCCCCCCCCCCCCCCCCCCCCCCCCCCCCCCCCCCCCCCCCCCCCCCCCCCCCCCCCCCCCCCCCCCCCCCCCCCCCCCCCCCCCCCCCCCCCCCCCCCCCCCCCCCCCCCCCCCCCCCCCCCCCCCCCCCCCCCCCCCCCCCCCCCCCCCCCCCCCCCCCCCCCCCCCCCCCCCCCCCCCCCCCCCCCCCCCCCCCCCCCCCCCCCCCCCCCCCCCCCCCCCCCCCCCCCCCCCCCCCCCCCCCCCCCCCCCCCCCCCCCCCCCCCCCCCCCCCCCCCCCCCCCCCCCCCCCCCCCCCCCCCCCCCCCCCCCCCCCCCCCCCCCCCCCCCCCCCCCCCCCCCCCCCCCCCCCCCCCCCCCCCCCCCCCCCCCCCCCCCCCCCCCCCCCCCCCCCCCCCCCCCCCCCCCCCCCCCCCCCCCCCCCCCCCCCCCCCCCCCCCCCCCCCCCCCCCCCCCCCCCCCCCCCCCCCCCCCCCCCCCCCCCCCCCCCCCCCCCCCCCCCCCCCCCCCCCCCCCCCCCCCCCCCCCCCCCCCCCCCCCCCCCCCCCCCCCCCCCCCCCCCCCCCCCCCCCCCCCCCCCCCCCCCCCCCCCCCCCCCCCCCCCCCCCCCCCCCCCCCCCCCCCCCCCCCCCCCCCCCCCCCCCCCCCCCCCCCCCCCCCCCCCCCCCCCCCCCCCCCCCCCCCCCCCCCCCCCCCCCCCCCCCCCCCCCCCCCCCCCCCCCCCCCCCCCCCCCCCCCCCCCCCCCCCCCCCCCCCCCCCCCCCCCCCCCCCCCCCCCCCCCCCCCCCCCCCCCCCCCCCCCCCCCCCCCCCCCCCCCCCCCCCCCCCCCCCCCCCCCCCCCCCCCCCCCCCCCCCCCCCCCCCCCCCCCCCCCCCCCCCCCCCCCCCCCCCCCCCCCCCCCCCCCCCCCCCCCCCCCCCCCCCCCCCCCCCCCCCCCCCCCCCCCCCCCCCCCCCCCCCCCCCCCCCCCCCCCCCCCCCCCCCCCCCCCCCCCCCCCCCCCCCCCCCCCCCCCCCCCCCCCCCCCCCCCCCCCCCCCCCCCCCCCCCCCCCCCCCCCCCCCCCCCCCCCCCCCCCCCCCCCCCCCCCCCCCCCCCCCCCCCCCCCCCCCCCCCCCCCCCCCCCCCCCCCCCCCCCCCCCCCCCCCCCCCCCCCCCCCCCCCCCCCCCCCCCCCCCCCCCCCCCCCCCCCCCCCCCCCCCCCCCCCCCCCCCCCCCCCCCCCCCCCCCCCCCCCCCCCCCCCCCCCCCCCCCCCCCCCCCCCCCCCCCCCCCCCCCCCCCCCCCCCCCCCCCCCCCCCCCCCCCCCCCCCCCCCCCCCCCCCCCCCCCCCCCCCCCCCCCCCCCCCCCCCCCCCCCCCCCCCCCCCCCCCCCCCCCCCCCCCCCCCCCCCCCCCCCCCCCCCCCCCCCCCCCCCCCCCCCCCCCCCCCCCCCCCCCCCCCCCCCCCCCCCCCCCCCCCCCCCCCCCCCCCCCCCCCCCCCCCCCCCCCCCCCCCCCCCCCCCCCCCCCCCCCCCCCCCCCCCCCCCCCCCCCCCCCCCCCCCCCCCCCCCCCCCCCCCCCCCCCCCCCCCCCCCCCCCCCCCCCCCCCCCCCCCCCCCCCCCCCCCCCCCCCCCCCCCCCCCCCCCCCCCCCCCCCCCCCCCCCCCCCCCCCCCCCCCCCCCCCCCCCCCCCCCCCCCCCCCCCCCCCCCCCCCCCCCCCCCCCCCCCCCCCCCCCCCCCCCCCCCCCCCCCCCCCCCCCCCCCCCCCCCCCCCCCCCCCCCCCCCCCCCCCCCCCCCCCCCCCCCCCCCCCCCCCCCCCCCCCCCCCCCCCCCCCCCCCCCCCCCCCCCCCCCCCCCCCCCCCCCCCCCCCCCCCCCCCCCCCCCCCCCCCCCCCCCCCCCCCCCCCCCCCCCCCCCCCCCCCCCCCCCCCCCCCCCCCCCCCCCCCCCCCCCCCCCCCCCCCCCCCCCCCCCCCCCCCCCCCCCCCCCCCCCCCCCCCCCCCCCCCCCCCCCCCCCCCCCCCCCCCCCCCCCCCCCCCCCCCCCCCCCCCCCCCCCCCCCCCCCCCCCCCCCCCCCCCCCCCCCCCCCCCCCCCCCCCCCCCCCCCCCCCCCCCCCCCCCCCCCCCCCCCCCCCCCCCCCCCCCCCCCCCCCCCCCCCCCCCCCCCCCCCCCCCCCCCCCCCCCCCCCCCCCCCCCCCCCCCCCCCCCCCCCCCCCCCCCCCCCCCCCCCCCCCCCCCCCCCCCCCCCCCCCCCCCCCCCCCCCCCCCCCCCCCCCCCCCCCCCCCCCCCCCCCCCCCCCCCCCCCCCCCCCCCCCCCCCCCCCCCCCCCCCCCCCCCCCCCCCCCCCCCCCCCCCCCCCCCCCCCCCCCCCCCCCCCCCCCCCCCCCCCCCCCCCCCCCCCCCCCCCCCCCCCCCCCCCCCCCCCCCCCCCCCCCCCCCCCCCCCCCCCCCCCCCCCCCCCCCCCCCCCCCCCCCCCCCCCCCCCCCCCCCCCCCCCCCCCCCCCCCCCCCCCCCCCCCCCCCCCCCCCCCCCCCCCCCCCCCCCCCCCCCCCCCCCCCCCCCCCCCCCCCCCCCCCCCCCCCCCCCCCCCCCCCCCCCCCCCCCCCCCCCCCCCCCCCCCCCCCCCCCCCCCCCCCCCCCCCCCCCCCCCCCCCCCCCCCCCCCCCCCCCCCCCCCCCCCCCCCCCCCCCCCCCCCCCCCCCCCCCCCCCCCCCCCCCCCCCCCCCCCCCCCCCCCCCCCCCCCCCCCCCCCCCCCCCCCCCCCCCCCCCCCCCCCCCCCCCCCCCCCCCCCCCCCCCCCCCCCCCCCCCCCCCCCCCCCCCCCCCCCCCCCCCCCCCCCCCCCCCCCCCCCCCCCCCCCCCCCCGTAGTTAGTGTTCACCCAAGTGTAGCACCGTCTGTAATTCGTATCTTTTCGGGGTGCGCCATGTCCACATGGGTACGAACGAATCGAGAGGAATGAGGCGGGTGAGGTCAGACCTCGCAGCAAGATCACTTGGTTGTCTTTGACGTTCAGGCAGGATCGTCCTGAGCTCGGAACACACCCATCGAAAGATGAACAAGAGTCACATGGAGATGTGATCGGCAAGTTTGCCTACCAATTGAAATTCTCGTCATCAGTGATGTCCACATCAATGGCGTTGAATCAAAATGTGGGTCTTGTATTACTCATAATCAATTTTGAGAGATATTGATTTGAGTGGGAGCGCACTGTAGAATTAACTTGTTTAATTCTCAGTGCAATTAATTATGAACACTTTCTAAGTGTTACTTGCAAAATAGTTGTAGAATAATGGCTCGCGTTTCCACCTTCCCTGTTAAAATTGAATAGCTGTTAAATATCTGGTTAAAACTTTATGATTGGTAACGTAATGTGAGGATTGTCATCAAGAGTGCCGAGAAGGACTTTGTCCTATCGCATGCTTTCCGTATACTCCCGCTAAATGCAATGGATGATGAGACTCTCGTCCTTCTATCCAAAAGCTAGAATTCCGTTACGGTCAAGTGCAATATGTTTGCTTCCATGAAACCCGAACTTCGAAAGTTTTGGGATAGTTGTGTGATATTCATGGAACTGAAAATTAATTTCCAGATACAAACAAAGGCTGAAAGATATGAAATATCCAGAGCAATGTTTGTTTGCAAATTATTAGTAAAGTGTTTACTATGCATTAGACTGATAAGAGAGGGATCCATAAGAACGCCTATCGTATGATGAAAGGTGAATAAAACAACAACTTAAAGAGAAAGGAAGTGTCCAAAGGGTGTTAGTATGACTTACACGCCTAGGAAGTCCGGGGCTAACGCCACTCTTAAGTTGGGTGCTTCTTTTGTGAGTAGGAGAAACACTAAAAGTTAAACTATTAGAAGTATAAAGGCAAAAGGAGTGAAGACTGGAATATCCAACTCATATGTATAAATGTCATACAAGTTTTTGATGTATAGAAGGATGGTCAAACCCCCCCCCCCCCCCCCCCCCCCCCCCCCCCCCCCCCCCCCCCCCCCCCCCCCCCCCCCCCCCCCCCCCCCCCCCCCCCCCCCCCCCCCCCCCCCCCCCCCCCCCCCCCCCCCCCCCCCCCCCCCCCCCCCCCCCCCCCCCCCCCCCCCCCCTTATGAATAACATGAAAGGCCATGCTTCTTGGGAATTATGGTTAAACATGTTAATCACTAATTCTTGGGTATTGTGAGTTAATCACAAAGATACCTTCTCGATTGCATTCTGTTGCAAATCGATGTAAGAGCTACTATGGCCTAAAAAGACTAGCCAGGAATGAGGTTTTAAATACGTGTTGGGAACATAGTAAAAGTTACTATACCTTCCATCGGTGTATTACCTATGTATTTTCTTTCATAAATCATTTTAGAGTTTCATACACTCTAGCCCTTTGCATAAGGTATCTTGCAAGAAGGTTGTTCATAAGAGAACTTTTGATGTTTAGTATTATGAATAAACATAAGGGCCATACGTTCATTATGAATGAGATGTGTGTTATGAATAATGATATTAATATATCACCTTTGTGTTAACTTTCATAATTCATTTTAGAGTTTCATACACTCTAGCCCATTGCACAATGTTTATTGCAAAAGGGTTGTTCATAAAAGAACAATTGTTGTTCAGTATTATGAATAACATGAAAGGCCATGCTTCCATCCAAGATGGGATGTATGTTATGAATATTGATTGTAAAATGATACATCCATAACACTGACGCTAAATGTCGCAAGACTATAAGAATACCACACATGTGTGGCACTGCATTTGGTCACATTGGAGAAACCCGGATGGAAAAATTCCATTATGATGGATTTTGAAGTTGTTTGATTTTGAATCATCTGACAAATGCCACTTTCCTCCAAAAAGTGAAGTGACAAAAATACCGTTCACATGCCATAAGGAACGACTAACAAACTTATTGGTGATCATACATTTTGATGTGTGTAGTTCAATAAAATTTGTTGCAAGTAGTGGATTCATCAATCTTCAGAAATGACTCAAGTAAATATATGGATATTTGCTTGATGAGACGTAAGTCTGGATCTTTTGAAATCATTCGAAAGGTTTTCAAAAATGAAGTAGAAGTTATTGTAACAAGAAAATTATGTTTCTGCAATTTGATTGCAGAAATGAATATTTGAGTTACAACTTTAGCGAATGTCTAATGAGTTGTGAAAAAAGTTTCATAACTTACACCTCCTGGACCACCACTATGAGTGGAATGTCTGTGAAGATGTAATCAAACCATTTATGACATGGTAAGATCAAAGATGACATAAATAAATTTGCCATTATCACTTTTAAAGAGTAATGCTTTAGAGACTGCGGCTTTTACACTGAAAAGAGCTCCATCAGGTCTGTTGAAATGACGGCATGGTATGATACGCCCAACCATGTTATATCTTTTCTTATCATTTGGAATATGGGGCTTGTGTTAAAGGTTACAAACCTATTCCAAATCAGACAAGTGCTACTTTGTAAGTTATCCCAAGTCATTGGGTATTCCCCCACCACTATACCGAGGCAAAGGATTTTTGCCACAAAACAGTATGCTTTTAAAGAGAATAGTTCTTGCAAAAGGGTAAGTGGGAGGACAGTGCAACTCGACGAGATAACAAGTATCTTCATCATCAGGTCAAAGGAAAGGAACCTTGGAAGTGATTCCAGAGTTTCCTACTGCGACTGATACAGAAGCCTCTACATGAGATGTATGGACTTCGGTCGAACTTGCAGCTGAACAACGTAGGCAAAGCTCGTGCAAACCTCTCAGGTGCGCAAACGAGATATTGTTGTTAGACAACAGTATACCTACGATACATAAGAAAGCGTTGATGGGCCCTGACTCCGGAATTGGCTAAATACCAATATAATCCAAGATAGTTTCCATAAATGTTTCAAGATTTAAATCTTGATAAACCCTCCGAAAGACTTGGAGTCTAACGGATTGTAATGGGACTATAAACTGATACGGATAAAAATGTTTTATCCATTAAGCTTGACTTGTTGCAAAATGAGATTGTCTCACTGTAGCAATGCTTAAAGTCGGTTCGGGTTAAACTAGCAATTAATACATATTTCAAACATGAGATATGAAACATGGATGACAAAAGAATTTCCATGAAATGGAAATACAACCGGGGGGGGGGGGGGGGGGGGGGGGGGGGGGGGGGGGGGGGGGGGGGGGGGGGGGGGGGGGGGGGGGGGGGGGGGGGGGGGGGGGGGGGGGGGGGGGGGGGGGGGGGGGGGGGGGGGGGGGGGGGGGGGGGGGGGGGGGGGGGGGGGGGGGGGGGGGGGGGGGGGGGGGGGGGGGGGGGGGGGGGGGGGGGGGGGGGGGGGGGGGGGGGGGGGGGGGGGGGGGGGGGGGGGGGGGGGGGGGGGGGGGGGGGGGGGGGGGGGGGGGGGGGGGGGGGGGGGGGGGGGGGGGGGGGGGGGGGGGGGGGGGGGGGGGGGGGGGGGGGGGGGGGGGGGGGGGGGGGGGGGGGGGGGGGGGGGGGGGGGGGGGGGGGGGGGGGGGGGGGGGGGGGGGGGGGGGGGGGGGGGGGGGGGGGGGGGGGGGGGGGGGGGGGGGGGGGGGGGGGGGGGGGGGGGGGGGGGGGGGGGGGGGGGGGGGGGGGGGGGGGGGGGGGGGGGGGGGGGGGGGGGGGGGGGGGGGGGGGGGGGGGGGGGGGGGGGGGGGGGGGGGGGGGGGGGGGGGGGGGGGGGGGGGGGGGGGGGGGGGGGGGGGGGGGGGGGGGGGGGGGGGGGGGGGGGGGGGGGGGGGGGGGGGGGGGGGGGGGGGGGGGGGGGGGGGGGGGGGGGGGGGGGGGGGGGGGGGGGGGGGGGGGGGGGGGGGGGGGGGGGGGGGGGGGGGGGGGGGGGGGGGGGGGGGGGGGGGGGGGGGGGGGGGGGGGGGGGGGGGGGGGGGGGGGGGGGGGGGGGGGGGGGGGGGGGGGGGGGGGGGGGGGGGGGGGGGGGGGGGGGGGGGGGGGGGGGGGGGGGGGGGGGGGGGGGGGGGGGGGGGGGGGGGGGGGGGGGGGGGGGGGGGGGGGGGGGGGGGGGGGGGGGGGGGGGGGGGGGGGGGGGGGGGGGGGGGGGGGGGGGGGGGGGGGGGGGGGGGGGGGGGGGGGGGGGGGGGGGGGGGGGGGGGGGGGGGGGGGGGGGGGGGGGGGGGGGGGGGGGGGGGGGGGGGGGGGGGGGGGGGGGGGGGGGGGGGGGGGGGGGGGGAATGGTCTATGGAGATAGATTTACCTAATGGGGCTGAGCAAAAAAAAACATATTGACAAGATGCTAAAACCATTTAGCACTAAGAACGACAAGGAGTGATTCTTGCCGAAGTCACATGGAAAGAGTTTTTGCAAGACTCGATGTCCCAAAACACTGATGAGAAAAATACATGATGGAGATTCCACACACTCCTGTGTTTTGATTAATCATGTATTCCATGATATGTAAAACAACCAGATATGTCCAATACTCCCAAGCTGTTGCGAGTATAGATACCAAAGTGATCAAAAGTACTGATCATGGGACAACAGTGAAAAAGGGTCATTGAGTGCTAGAGTAGCACTGATGACATGTTTTCTCGCAAGCAGAGATCATGAAGAGTTCGTTGTAAAATGTTACATCGATACAGTCTTCATCATTTCTCCATACGATTTTCGATTTAAATTGAGGGTTTTGTGTAACACACAATATGGTAGAACAGTTAGGTTGAAATTGTTCCAAACAAGATACTGTGGCGAATTCTATAACAAAGGCTAAGTATGTTGACGCTTTAGAAGCGACAAACAAGATGTTGGATCATATAGTTCATTAATGAACTTAGTATGGTTCCAAGAAGGCTTTGGTCAATGGGACACTATTGCAGATAGTTGCTCCATAGCTCAGTCTGAGGAATCAGGTTTCGACCACATATTCACATATATACAAAGCCAAGTCCGCACAAATATGAATTTTGTGAAAGCGTGAAAACGCGAGGATATGTAGAGATACACATAGAGCTGAAGTTGTCAGACCCTTTGGACATCAGGCTATACCACATGCGAAGCATTTTTTACACCGGTATGCCATAGGTGTAAAGTGCATTAGCATTAACTAGATTATTGACTCTAGTGCAAGTGGGAGTCTGTAGGAGATATGCCCTAGAGGAAATAATAAATGCTATTATTTATCCCCATGTTCACAATTAAGTTTATGTTCCATGCTATAACTGCTATGGTTCTCGAGTCTGCAATAACACGAGGCTCGGAGGAAGACTCATATGCACGTGTGGAATAATAAACGGTAAAATGTATTTCTAGTCTCGCCTCTAAGACTAGCTCATGTGTTGCATGATGGTTCTGTTTTCCTAATCATGGGCATGACTATGCCGGCAACTTTGAGGGCACAATATTAGGAGAACACTTGTGTTGAATCGACCTGAATTGATGTTATGCTATGAGATTCATTCGTCACAATTTAATGGTACATAACACAGAGATAGTTAATGTTTGCATAATTCCTTAGACCATGAGAGTATCGAGTTTATTTATGCTTGATTCATGAACTTTGGGGTTTGTTAAACGTCATTCGTAACTGGATGGCTATTACGGCGGCTTACGGGTTCATGGGAAAGTATGTCAAGTAACTTGATAGCTCAAGATTGGGATTTGCTCCTCCGACAATGGAGAGATATTCTTGGGCCCTCTCGGTGTTACGGTATCCATCATCGTCTGGCCAGACACAGTGTGATTTGATCACAGGGATGCGGGAACACGGAAGCGAGAAAAGAGAACAAAACCAGTAACGAGGTAACTAGCATAGTGGACAAGTTGTTGATCCACGGGGATGCAAGTAAATCTCACCTCGGGTCTTTGTAACATATCGCGAAGCAACAAGAATAGCACACGGCAACTGGAGGTTCACTCGAATATTCATTCGTGTGGGTATAGGGGTCAATATGGGTGTCCACGGCTCCGCTGTTGATCATTGATCGGAAAGTGTTCCGGTCATGTCTATGCTTCACCGAACCTATAAGGTCACACGCTTAAGGGTCATCTATCTGCTGAATACTAGACAGGGAGTCTGAGAGAAATTTGCCGAAAAAGTTTCGGAGACAATGGAAATGTTTCGGAGCTGCCGGTACCGGTTTGGTTGCTTTTCGCAGATGAAATTCACTAATCTGAAATTGTTTCGGAACGAATCTAAAATCTTTTTAGTGGGTACTAGAATTATTCTAAGACCCATAGAAATATTTTCGGATTTAATGGACGCGAAAAATTGTCTTCATGAATAGTGAAAACGCATTCTTGTTTGCTTTGCGCAGATGAAAATCACTAAACCAAAATTGTTTCGGAACGCGTTGAAAATTATTTTAGTGGGTACTGGAAATGTTCTGAGCCCACATAAATATTTTCAGTTCGAACGAACGCTGAAAAATGTCGTCATGAATAGTGAAAGTGCTTTTTGCTTGGCTTCTTGGAGAAGCCACCTTGAGGGCCTTTTGGTATTATCCCCTTGGCTTCTTGGAGAAGCCACCCTTGGGCTTGGCCTATAAATAGGGGTGGAGGGGGCTGCCTAAAGGGACACTCTTGCTCTCATACAAATGCCATGCATGATCTGGCTCTCTCTCTCCCTCCCAGCGAAATAGTTTCGTAGAGCCGAAAGGCTGTCTGGGTTCCGGCAGGAACTAGTTCTGGACAGCGAAGCCCTGCTGGATAGATGACACCGTATGTGTGCAACCCCGTAGAGAGGTCATAGTTTCAATCTTTACGCCCGAGGGGCTGTTTTGAGAGTGCCTCCCGAAGGGCTGTCCAAGTGACGGTCCGAGTTATGTGAGTCCTCCTGAAGGCTGTCCGAGTGACCTTACGAGTTTTGAGAGTGCCTCCCGAAGGGCTGTCCGCGACACCGTCCGAGGAACTGTCCGACTGCCTCCCGGAGGGCTGTCCGTTGGGCAGATGAGGGAGTACATCCTCGTGGTTGGGAGGTTGTAAATCCTAGCTGCGGGGATCTGCACCGCCGATCATCATCGACTCTACTTCCGTTGCGCTACGAGTCGGTAACGAAAAGATCAAACCTTGTATGCAGTCTCCATAGTGGTCCTGGGCTGGTGCGTAGGTCGAATTTTTTTTGTTTTCTGCTGCGTTACCCTACAATGTAGACATGACCGAGACACATCTCCGGTCAATAACCAATAGCGGAACCTGGATGCTCATATTGGTTCCTACATATTCTACGAAGATCTTTATCGGTCAAACCGCATAACAACATACGTTGTTCCCTTTGTCATCGGTATGTTACTTGCCCGAGATTCGATCGTCGGTATCATCATACCTAGTTCAATCTCGTTACCGGCAAGTCTCTTTACTCGTTCCGTAATGCATCATCCCGCAACTAACTCATTAGTCACATTGCTTGCAAGGCTTATAGTGATGTGCATTACCGAGAGGGCCCAGAGATACCTATCCGACAATCGGAGTGACAAATCCTAATCTCGATATATGCCAACTCAACAAACACCATCGGAGACACCTGTAGAGCATCTTTATAATCACCCAGTTACGTTGTGACGTTTGATAGCACACTAAGTGTTCCTCTGGTATTCGGGAGTTGCATAATCTCATAGTCATAGGAACATGTATAAGTCATGAAGAAAGCAATAGCAATAAACTAAACGATCATAGTGTTAAGCTAACGGATGGGTCTTGTCCATCACATCATTCTCTAATGATGTGACCCCGTTCATCAAATGACAACACATGTCTATGGCTAGGAAACTTAACCATCTTTGATTAACGAGCTAGTCTAGTAGAGGCATACTAGGGACACTCTTTTTGTCTATGTATTCACACATGTACTAAGTTTCCAGTTAATACAATTCTAGCATGAATAATAAACATTTATCATGATATAAAGAAATATAAATAAGAACTTTATTATTGCCTCTAGGGCATATTTCCTTCAACGTTTCCCAACATGCTCCTCTTAAGATTTCTGAGAAGATTGATTTGAGCACCCCCTCTCCACGTGATTTGAGTTTTAAATCCACCGAGAGAAAAATCAAGAGCCCAAACTTAGACAATGGTTGAGCATCACATTAGTTTTGAGTTAGAGTTCTTGTACCTATTACTCTTGAGAGCTGCACACTCTCTAGATGGATAGGTTTCGGCTTGAGTGTTGAAGAGTTGTTGTCTTCACCGAGCTAGATCTTCAACAACCAAGAGTGATTGTAGTTTGCGAAGGTCGACCGAAGGTTTGGAGATCGCCGACAAATATCTACCATGAGTGAAATCAACTGAAGTTTGATCAGCTTCGAGTTGAAGGAGAATAGGATGAAGAGAGTTTATCTTCCGTGTTAAGTCATAGCCGCTCCAATCAGACGTAGCCCTTTGGCAGAATGGTGAACTGGTCTACCAAATTCATCTGTCGCCATCGAGCACCACTTGTTCATTCTACTTTATTGCATTTCTTTCAGTAGTTTACTTTCGTGCTCTGTGTTGACAGTTTATCCGATCATTATCACCTATTGTATCATTCATTCGCATCGATCATCTCTGTTGCTCACTTCAGATATCATGGTGTTCATCCTGTTGCATTCTCATCACTGTCTTCATCATCTCTCATATTCTACGGTTCATCTGTGTTGACTTATTGTAGTTTTCGTTCGCTGCTTGTGTCATGTTTTATCTCATGTTACTTCATGTGATTGCCTATAGCATTACTATCGTTGTGATCAAACCCGTGTTATTGCAAGCCCGTGCCATAATTGCTTCATACGTCGATAGATATGCTCCCCAACATCATGCTTGATTGAGCTGTTTTCCATCGTACTTTATTTCCGCTGCTGTGTTTGGGATCTGTTCAAAACATTTGAAAGAATTTTTGAATCTCCCATTCACCCCCCTCTGGTCGATATACTCTCGGTCCTAACAGTAACCACCAAGGGGATTGACAACCCTCTTGTTTGCGTTGGGTGCAAGTATTTACTTTTGTGTGTGCAGGTGCTGTTTCACGAGGCTTTCTGTGATTCTCCTACTAGATTGATAACATGTGTTATTAACTGAGGGAAATACTTATCTCTACTGTACTGCATCTCCTCTCATATTCGAGGAAATCCCAACACAGCTCACAAGTAGCACCCATCCACCCGCAGCTAGCTAGCGAGCGAGCTCGCCGCCCATGGCCGCCGCCAGCTGGATACGCCTGGATGCACGTCGTTTGAATCGTGTGTGGATCCCCGGCCCCGGATGCACCCATCTTCCTGGCCGCCCGCAGCCATGGGCGCGTTCGTCTCCTTGTCTGCCGGCAGTTGGTTGCACGCCCTCTCCATGGCCACCGCAGCCAAGGTCTGTTGTCTCCATGGCCAAGCTGCAATCGGCCACGATGATGGCGTGTTTGTGTTGAAACCAAGGGGTTTGCTGGAAACAGATTTTTATTTTGCTGGATCCACCCATCTGTTTTGCTACAACCCCCTTTCTTTTTTGCTACCATCCCCATTCGATTTTTGTTGAACATCTTCGTTTTTGCTGGAACCAGTGCCCCAATTTGCTGGAACCAGCTCTTGGATGTGCTACAAGGTCGACGCCTTGCCGAAGAAGCTGCATCCAGCGGCGAGGAGGGTTGCATCCAACATCGTTTGATGGGGGGAGCTGCGACTTGTACACCGGAGCTGGAACCGACGACTGGGGGAGCTGCAAGAGGGGGGTGGCCGTTTTTCTGATGCGTCTTTTTTTGCTGAATTTTTGTTCTTTGGTGGATCCGGTGTATTGTTTTGCTGGAATTGAGAATTTTTTTTGCTTCATTGGCTCCACAACTCTCAGATGCTCAGGACGTTTTTGCTGGAAGCGGTTTTTGATTTTGCTTCAACCCACCATCAAAGTTTTTGGGCTGCATCGTTGTTCTTTTTTGCTGGAACCAACATTTGTTTTTGATGCATACGAGAGGTTGCATTATGCTGGAACCATGTCCCAAATTTTCTCGAAGCGACATTTGTTTTTGCTGCATCCGAATTTGATGCATATGAGAGGTTGCATCGTGCTGGAACCACGTCCCAATTATGCTGGAAATGACATTTGTTTTTGATGCATTTGTTTTACTGGATGCAGAGTTGCATCGACTTATTTTCTGACGGCGTGATGCGACGGCGACGAGCTGCAATCGATGAAGACGGCGAACTACAGGGGCGAGACTCTGAGTGCGACCGGTGAAGAAGTTTTGCAGCGACCCACAATAGAGATGCTTCAACAAGCAACATTGCGGCAATGGCGACGGCGAGCCGCGGCGAACCTCGGCGATGTATGGCAGGGGAGGCGTGGATGGTGGCCGGAGAGGACTATCGCAGACCGCAGAGACGGGTCAACCGCGCTGCGCATCTGAGCCTGCAACTGCCATGAGAATTTGGGGGAAGAAATGGATCGGTGGATGGTTGCAGGGGTGGAGGAAAGATGCGATCCAACGGTGTGTGCGGATTAAATCGTATGGCCGCGCGGCGACTGGTTGGAAGTTCGGGCCGGTCGACCGACGCCTAGTAGTGGCCTAAACCATAACACCATCACAAACAAATATCAAAAGAACGAACCAATCTGTGATTGGATGGCTAGGTGCACAGTGGTATCCCTAGCCTACCAAGATTCAAATCCTGATGCTCACATCTATCCTGGATTTATTTCATGATTTTCGGCGATACGCGTTTACTGAGAGGAGGTGTTCCCGTCGACTGCGAGGCGCCTACGATGACTTCGTAAAATGTCAAGTTGATATGCCGGCTTAGTCTCTCGGAGGTGCTTGTAGAAGTAATGTGTGCATATCTGTGTTTATAGGGGTGAGTGTATGCACGTGTATATATGAGCGATTGCGTCTGTACCGTGTTAAAAAAGTAATAAAAATATCAAAAGCGGAAGTTTCAAGCGTGGCCAATTTGAAGCTCCTGAACTGTCTTCACGTTCCAAGTCTGCAAACAAGCAAAGGCTGGTACCCATTGTCATCGGGTTCCAGAGAAAAAAAGTGCCCTCGAGAGCAGCCTGCTGCAAAATGATAATATTCAAATCACGAGGTTCCATTTTGGAATACTACCGTAGCGGCCAGCCAACGATGAAATCCAGCACGGGATAAGGAGCGCGCGCCGTGGACTGGACCCGGTCCACACCGCCACGGCTCTCGGCGCGTCCGCTAACCACCACTCCCTGGACCCACTCCGTGCACCGAGCCCATCCCCGCCGTCCGCGTGGTCCAGGTCAACACGCGCCCGAATCTCGGAGCGGAGGGAGGCGTTCGAACCATTCTTCTCCTCCTCCCCCCGCGGCGACACAACCACGTCGTCGCGTCGCCGACGACCCCACCCACCGAATCGCGCCTCTCCACCGTTCCCGCCAACCGCAAAGCCCCCGCGGCCCTTCCAGAGGCTTCCAGAAGGATCTCTCCCGGGGACGGCGCGCGCTCGGGGGACCCCCCTTCTCGAAGCGCACGCATTCCCCGTCTCCCGCTCGAGATCTCCCAGGCCGGCAGGCCTCGGAGCGCGGAGGGACGCACCGCGTGATCCGCGAGGAGGGGGAGGCTTCGGGGAGGGAAGATGGCGGTGTCGGCGCTTCCTCGGACGATGGACGCGCTGACGCGGCGGGCGACCATGCTGCGCGACTCGCTGCACAAGAGCCAGGGGAACACGGACGGCATGGTCGCCATCCTCGGCTCCTTCGACCACCGCCTCTCCGCGCTCGAGGCCGCCATGCGCCCCACCCAGGTCCCCCCGCGCGTCCCCTCCTCCTCCACAGTCCAGTCATCCCCGTTTGATTTCGCATCCGCTCGACTGACGTGGTTCGCTTTTCTCTTGGGGGGAAATGAAATGCAGGTGAGGACGCATGCGATCCGGATGGCGCACGAGAACATCGACAAGACGCTCAAGGCCGGCGAAGCCATCCTCGCCCAGTTCGACCTCACCCGTCGGGTACATGAACATCGACCCACCGCAAAAATTTCAAACATTTTACCTGGATGTGTGGTGGTCAATTTGTTAGTACAATCTTTTTTGTTGGAAGGCGTCTTATGGATCTTTCGGGAATTGAAATGTGCCGAATGAGCGCCTGGTGGTTGCAATGATTAAAATTTGTTGCGGTATTTAATATGCGTTCTGTGGGGTATACTACCATGTTAAATTCAATCATCACTGCCGTCACTGAAACAAATATGGTTTTCTTTTCTTCCTAAATAGTAAGATAATACCATTCGTGCATTTTTGTTCTTTGGATTTGGAAGATCCAGTGAGTGATATAGTTTGGCACTTTTAGGTCATTAATCTGGGTCACTGTAGATGATTGTTTCATCTCTTATCAAGAGTTGTCATTTCTAGATCATCTTGTTATGTGAAAATGACAGAGATTTCTCGCAGAAAGAGAAGGAATGGAAATGATAGCTATCTGAGCTCATTGCGAGTATGGTTGTTTGCAAAAGGCTTTGATTTTTGGGAACTTACTAACTTTGTGTAAACATTGCCTTCAAACTTTAGGCCGAGGCAACGATATTAAGAGGTCCCCATGAGGATTTGGAGAGCTACTTGGAGGCAGTGGATACGCTGAAAGGAATCTCCCGCTTCTTTTCCTCGAATAAGAACTTCAGAAGCAGTGAAGGAATTCTGAATCACGTCAACGGTCTCTTAGCGAAGTCTTCTCTGAAGATCGAAGAAGAATTCAAGCAGCTGATGACTACGTACAGGTAAGATAGTCATTCTTATTGCAGACTCATGCCAGAACTACATTCATGTTCATTTCTTATGTCAGTAAAAGAATGTTGTCTACGATGGTTTATCTGTTCTTTCAGCAAACCAATTGAGCCCGATCGTCTCTTTGATTGTCTACCCAAATCTCTGCGGCCATCAAAAGACGACGAGGATGAGAATGCTAACCAGTCTGACCATCCATCCAAAGGCTTGGAAACTGCTGTATACAAGACCCCGACACTAGTTCCTCCAAGAATACTGCCACTCATGAATGACATAGCTCAGCAGTTGGTTCAGGCTGGAAATCAACAGTCATGCTACAAAATTTACAGGTAGGTTTGGATTATGGTATCCAAATCTATTTCCTTTTTCTACTTCCTTTCTTGATTTCCGTCCAGTGTCTCCTGACTCCTGAGTTACTAACACCTTGTGCAAAGTCAAGTTAAATTTATCCTCTTTCTTCAGAGAGTCCCGTGGTTCAGCACTAGAGTCGAGCCTTCGGAAGCTGGGAGTAGAAAAACTTACTAAAGATGACGTGCAAAAGATGCAATGGGAGGCTTTGGAGGCTAAGATTGGAAACTGGATACAGTTTATGCGTATTGCGGTGAGGGCCCTTCTGTGAACAGGCCAATATTGTGTGTGCTAGTTTGGACTTAAACAAAAAATCATCCTAATATATTATGCTTTTTGAACAGGTTAAACTACTACTAACTGGAGAAAGAAAAATCTGCGATCAGATTTTTGAGGGTGGCAACTTTAACAAGGACCAATGTTTTGCAGAAATGGCAACAAATAGTGTCGTGACTCTTCTCAGCTTTGGAGATGCTGTTGCGAAAAGCAAAAGGTCTCCTGAAAAGCTGTTTGTATTGCTAGACATGTACGAAGTAATGCGTGAACTTCAACCGGAGGTATTCGGGGAGTAATTTACTGTACCTTCCTTCCCAAATGCTTAATTTCTTCTGCTTGCAGATTTATTTATGGGGTTCCGTGTCATTGTTGTTTTCATTTCAACTTATGCTATGATGCTTTTGGTGAGCACTACCAAATTTCAGCGCCGTCTTTGTTTGAACTTGTTATCAGATTGAGGTGGTTTTCGAAGGAAAGGCTTGCTCTGAGATGAGAGAGGCTGCATTGGGCTTGACTAAGCGCTTGGCACAAACTGCTCAAGAAACCTTCGCTGATTTTGAGGAGGCAGTTGAAAAGGATGCTTCAAAGACTATCGTTCAAGATGGAACTGTGCATCCTCTGACAAGCTATGTGATTAATTATGTTAAATTCCTATTTGAGTAAGTATTCCCCTCTTCATCTAGTAGTCAATTTATGCATCTGTAGAACAGTAATTTCACGAAATCCGAGTAAGATATGCTAACCATGATGAGTTAACTCTGGGGCAATATGTTTATATCCTTCAAGAATTATTCTGAACGTCATCTCCACTGAAGAGAAAGTATGCATAAAGCCTGTCTGCTAGTGGTCTTAGAAACGATTTTCATTGCCAATATCGTAGCAGGCAGTCTGTCGATAACTATACAGAGTTGTGAACAAGAAAATAGTTTGCATATTCACTTTCTACTATGTCTTTGGCTTGCATTTAGTTGTTTTGTATTAGTTTATTCATTTGACAACTAAGAAAAAACTAATTTATTGGTAGCCTTCCTGCTACTGTTATTCAAATAGCACGCTAACAAATGTTATTTTCATATGAGCAGTTATCAGTCGACGCTGAAGCTTCTGTTTCAGGAATTCGAAACTGGTAGTGAGACAGAATCTCAGCTTGCTGTTGTTACTACAAGGATAATGCAAGCACTACAGAATAACCTAGATGGAAAATCTAAACAATATAAGGATCCTGCGCTAACTCACTTATTTCTTATGAACAATGTTCACTATATGGTTAGATCTGTTCGCAGGTATGCTTGTTTTTTTTTGCTATAGATAATGCATCCTAGAATAATCTGGCAATCTACTCACTTAGTGATCTATTGTGTTGCCACAGATCAGAAGCAAAGGATATACTTGGCGATGACTGGATTCAGAGGCACCGTAGAATTGTGCAGCAAAATGCCAATCAGTACAAACGTGTTGCTTGGGCAAAGGTTAGTGGATCATCGAACCCTCATCATATCCCCTTTCTTTTTGGCTGCATGATGTTACATGTATGGATATCTTTTCCTTACCACGATAGTCTTTTTAACTCTTTGCTGTTAGTAATTCCTTTGCGATTAGCATGGTAGTTTATGTGAAAGCAATATGGAGAGTTACCTGTTTAAGATATCACAGTTTGTTGGCACTTATGAGAGTATAACTGTTGTGGACACCATAACAACTATATCAACGTCGGCATTGATTTCCAAATCTGGCATCCAAGATAATACCGTCGAGGAGGAATTCGGCTAGGAAAAGAGTCTGGCCAGAACTAGGATTACAATTGAGGGAGAATTAGGAGTTATGGCACATTAGGAAGTGTTGTCATATTAGGAAAGGATAAGGGACCTTATATCTTCTACTACTCCGTCCCATAATGTAAGACGTTTTTTGACACTAGTTGTGCTCCAGCTGCCTGCATTTTGGTGTCAAGTTCAGTTGCTTACATCCCAATAGGAATTTTTGTGAAGCCAAACCATAGTAAGAGTCAATGTCTGTGGATTCCTTTTGTAACTCTAGTACACACGTTGTCTTCCAACAACAACAAAGCCTTTAGTCACAACTCATGGTTCTGGCACATGGATAGCTAGCTTCCACACACCCCTGTCCATGTCTTTACTATGGTTGCTAGTATCTATCTTTGTTTGGCAATGTTCTCTTCCATGTCCTGTGCTTCAGTAATTAACATCATTGTCGTGCTGTATTTACATGATTGGACATATCAATTAACAGTTGAATACTGCTTCTGTTTTATTTCTTTCAGGTTCTTCAGGCACTTTCCGTACAAGGTGCGCCAGGCAGCACTGGTTCGTCGACACCAGCAGACCTTAACAGCAGTGGAGTTTCAAGAGCTGTGATCAAAGAACGGTCAGTACCTTGGCAGTTTGGTTTGTTGCTTGGGATAACCATGATAGAAGAATCATTAGCCCTAAGACTACAGGCTTTTTCCGTGGCAGGTTTAAAGCTTTCAATACGCAATTTGAAGAACTTCATGCGAAGCAATCTCTATGGATTGTACCTGATCAAGAATTGCGTGAATCCTTGAGGCTTGCTATAGCTGAGGTTCTGTTACCAGCCTATCGATCTTTCATAAAACGTTTTGGGTACGTCACCGCACCAATCACTTTGCATGATCTCCTATTGATTTTTGGTTGTTGTGCTGAACTCCACCCATTAGCTTCCATTGAATTGATTAGTCGGCTATATCACATGATTGCAGCTCCAGAATTACAAAATTAGCTCTATTTTATCTGTCCTCTAAAGCACCCATCATTTATGGTTGACCGACGGGGTGGGCCCCAAAACTTTTTACTTTGGAGAACAACACTTCCTTATCTTCTCCAGGACTCCATTCAACTTAGAATGATCTCAGCTGTTCTGATATACTTCCTTTGTACCAAATTATAAGATGTTTTGGTAGGCTAAAATAGCCTAAAAAACTTCTTATAATTTGGGACGGAGGTAGTACTTAATAATAACTACTGTGCTACCAATTTTGCTATGCAGCAATCTTGTTGGGAGCGGCAAGAATCCACTGAAGTACATCAGGTACAGCCCCGAACTGGTGGACAAACTCTTGAACGAGTTCTTTGAAGGGCAGCAATATGGTGAGCCGAAGCACCAACATCGCCTGTAAGGTCTCTGCGGCATCAAGACCCAACCCCGCAAAGATCCCCGTCGAAGCACACAACTAACGATCCCTTTGCACAGTAGCAGCAATGCTGATCATCATATATACTACCAATATAGTGACCACCACAGAAAAGAAAAAAGGGTTTGCTGTTTCGTAGTCTCAGTGGCTCACATGGCAGGCTAACACGGTGTAAAGGCATCGTTCTTCGTAATATCAGCCTTGTTCTCCATAATATATCAGATGTTGTTATGTCGTGTTAACCCTCAGATTTCATTACTTTCATGATTTCTACTTCATCGGTGTAGTAGATTCATCTTGCTCTCAATTGCAGCAAGATTTGTTCTAATGAGCTTATTTTTCACTTGTTACCTAGTACTCGAATCCAATAACCATTGCATATCTCGGGGTTGGCGACACCCATCAAGTTTAGACTTACTCGGGTACACTGATATGTTGGCTTGGTCCTTCAGATGTTATCATAGATGGCAATTCTAATACAAGTGGTTTCCGATCCACGACTCAGATCTGAATCCCTAGTTACATGAACAGAGCATGTATGATGCAAATGATACCTAGTGCACATAACAGATAACAGCATAGACAAATACTCCCTACGTTCCTAAATACTAAGTCTTTTCAGAGATGTCAATGCGGACTACATACGGATGTATATAGACATACTTTAGAGTGTAGATTCACTCATTTTGCTCCGTATGTAGTCCGTAGTGGAATATCTAGAAAGACTTATGTTTAGGAACGGAGGGAGTACTACAATTAACATTCCAGACGGGCACAATCAACCAGGGTACATCAGATGGAACACACATTCGATGGAATATGCTAAAGGAAATTAGTAAAGCATGAAATAGCTCACTAATATATCTCTGTCTGCTAGCATTCAGGGGCACAATCAGCAGAAATAGTGAGTTCTAACATGGCCAACGTCAGGCCAAAGCAAAATAAAAAGACCATGCAGAGACTGCATTTGAGCAACACTTGTCTTATGCATCAACATCTTAAGGTCGCCAGGCAAATAAAAACCAGGAACTCTGACAAAAAAAAAAAAGACAAGCCAAAGACCCAAAACAGTGCCTTGCACGTAGACTGCAACATAGCACTAACCATCTGTTTCCCTTGAATCACGCTCACCTGGTAGAGAACTCAAAACATCTTTTCAATCTTCCGCAAACACCCGGCTTCTCCTTAAAAGTTGCAGCCACGAAGAGCAGCGGTGCGCGTGAATGGGTCCCCTGTAGAGAAATCAGACCCTGCTTTGAAGTTGAGCAACCACTTGTCTTCCCCTGCTTGAAACACACTCTCCAAGAGCACCAGTGAGCAGTCTTTGCTGGCCCATTTTGCAGCAAACAGAGGGTTCACCTTGGAGTTGGCCTCTGCCATTGAGGTGAAGCTCCCCTTGGTGAACACGATCACCAGCTTTGTCAACACCCGTGCGCTCTCCAGGACGAACTTGAGGAAGGAAAGCTCGCCCCGCTCCCCTCGGAAGCCGTAGAAGACCATCAGCTTCATGTGTGACTGCACGCATTCGATAGCGCCAACCTCCTGCCAGAACTTGTTGTTGAGCTTGCCAGTGGGCTCATAAGTTTCGTTGGACTGTAGAATGGTCAAGTAAATCGGTGAGAACTTCCGCTCATCTCAAAGAAAGGACGCCGATAAGTCCCAAATGTTCGGGATTTACCCATGGCAGATCGAACGTTTTTTGTGGCAATTTATATATGCGAGGATTTACCCTCAGTTTGTTTTTTGCCAGAAAATTGTTGTGCTTGTCAACTAAGCTTGCCATCCTCGTGTCAACTAAAGTTGCCATAAAAAACATTCGATTTGCCATGGGCAAATCCCGAACATTCGGGATTTATCATTTCCGCAAAGAAAAGCTACAACTTTGGCTCTAGATGGAAGCATTATTGTCAGCAATATAAATTGATGATTGCAAGTGCACAAAGATGGAAATTGATGCCAAAGTAAGTGATAGTGGTGTCACCTCAAGATGCAGCCTCTTGACGTTGGGAAAGCATCTGAGGAAGCTGGGCAGCATCTTCGCAACGTTGCGGACTCCGAAGCACACTCTTATGCCGAGGATCTTGACGCTTGGGACCATTGTGCTCGGACTCGCCGTTGTCCCAGCCTGCAATGCACCAAATTTCCATTTTTCAGAGACAACTTCACACATTTACATTGGCGAATCGAACAAAACAGTGAAACACAAAGTTGAAGGTGTTGTGTGCACCTTGATGACGGTGTTGCCGATCTCTAGGCTGTGCCGTTCCGGGTCCAGATAGCCAAGTAAGCTTAGTGCAGGGGCATGGTCAATCTTGACCCTCCTGGGCACGCCATCGCGGACCGTTGCTGCCCAGATGATGAGCCTCTCGAGGTGCGGGGCGTCTTTCACTGCGATGCTCAGATCAATGCTTTCGATGATCTGCACGCAACGGAGGCTGCGGCTGACGAGGATTAGGTGTTTCATCAGCATGTTCACTTGGATGCATAGGATTTCCAGCACGGGGCTCCTGGCGAGGATGAAGTCCATGTCCTCCCTCCTCAGGATCTGGACGCAGCAGAGGCCGAGTTCGCGGAGGTGTGGGAATGACGCGGCGCGCGGGAGGATCCTCGTGTCAGGGAACTCGAAGACGCCAAGGTACAGGCGGGTGAGGGTTGCCATGGCGAAGAAGGTGGGAGGGATGCGCATGTTGAGCGGCCACGGGCGGTTGACGAGGACGAGTTCCTGGACACCCTTGACGACGAGGAGCTGGAGCCAGCGGGCGAGCAGGTCCGGGCACTTGTCCAGGAAGCTGCAGATGAGGTGGACGCAGCGGAAGGGGCCCGGGTGAGCGTCGGGGATGCGGGTGACGGCGGAGGCGACGCGCTGCGCGTCCGCGTGCGCGACCTGCAGGCCCGAGCCGGTTCGGACGGGGAGGAGGTCGGAGTCGACGAGGACGAGCGGCACGGAGCGCCAGACGCCGCGCCAGCGGCAGGAGAGCGCGGCGGTGCGCGCGCCGTCCTTGACGGGGAGGCGGGAGACGATGTCGCGGAGGAGCTTGTCGGGGAGGCCGCTGATGCGGTCGTCGCCGCCGTCCTGGGGCGGAGGGAGGAGGGCGGAGAGGGCGGCGTGGTTGGAGGCGACGGGCGGAGGAGGGAGGACGGAGTGGACGCAGGAGAGGAGGGTCACCGTGTGCGCGTCGAGGTTGGGCGTGTACGCGCCGATCTGCCGCAGCATGGACTCCGCCTCGGCGCCCATGGGGAGGGGCCGCACACGGGTGTCCAGGGCCGCCGCCGCGAGGCCTTCCTGGGGCGGCGCACCGGCACACCGCGGTCCATGGGAACACCTACAGCGGTGTCCAGGGTCCCCGTGATTCATCGTGACGGGTGGCGGCCGCTGCCGGAGTGGGTGGAGCGGCGGACGAGGGTTTTGGGATTCGGGTTTCGAAATGTGGAGGCGGGGATGGGAGGAAGCGCGCTCTCATATTCATACACTTGCTCGCAAGCCCCACCTGCCAGGTCGATTCACCTCACCGTTTCCTTCAGTTGGGGACCCCGTGGCCGTGGCATTGCTTTCTTCTCCCTCCACCCCTCCTCCTCCCACCTACTGTATTTCCTTGCTTGTCGTCTCCCTGGCAACATACCCTTCTCTGATGCGGGGCATCTCATGGCTCACCCCAAGTCCTCGAGCTTCTAATGGACCCATGCATGATAAGGGCACGCGCATGCGCCATACAAACTGACTTTACTCCTCTTCGAGTTTCATATGCATTTGAATTAGATATGGCTACTACCTCAATCTACAACTCTATGTGTGCTTAGGTACAAAGGAATTAGCACCGAAAATACGTTGGGAGAAAGCCAAGTCAAGAAGCGAGGAGTTGGATAAGGAGTCCCCAAGGCAAGGAAGTGTCCCAAGGCAACGCCATGGAGGAGACAAAAGGCCTTGAAGCCTCCTGACCAGACGTTGCAACTCTTTGGACATCCGAGAGGTTGCCCAGAGCCATCCCGGAACCTCAGGACAAGACAGGCATGTCATGCCATAATTTTCTAGAAAATCCAAAGGTTGCTCGGACGTACCTCAGAACCTCTGGCCCCCAAATAGGTGCCCCTTGTTTTTTAGTGTTAATGACTACATATTTTGTGTTCTAATCACATGCTTGAGTTTATAAACAATGTCGCCTGATCATAAAGAAAAGCATGCATGGTTAGACCCTCCCTCCTCTCCTCGGGCGCATTTCAAAAAGGGAATAAATGAGCATTTGATGATGGCTTTTACATTTTATTTTGAGTCATTAGGGCAACCGCACTATTAAGAGGGGGTGCACCTTGGAGAATCAAAGCGAGTCTTCAAATTCACTAGCGTCCCATTGTTCTAGATAGCCCAGAACTTCCAAGGCAACTTCCAGCCGGGTTCCGTGGAACTCAATTGCAAACCTTCTGGAAATTTTGGAACCTGCCTGGAACTTCCCGGGTAGGGCTCAGCCAACTTTCGGGGTGTCCAGAAGTCATGAAACCTGCCCGAAACTTCCAGGACTTCTGGGCCACGCAGAAAATGTGTGATAATGGTTGGATTTGGGGGCTAGCTATAAATAGCCTCCTTCTTCCCCATGAAGAAGGTGACGACTTCATCCTCTCTTATTCACTGATTCTAGCTCAAATTTACTGGAGAACTCCCTCCCATTCGCACAAACTTGTTGTTTTTTTGTGCAATTAAAGAGAAGTGCCCGATCTATATTTCCACCAAAGCAAAAGTTGACCCCCCCCCTCTTATTTTCTTGGTGGATCTTGTCACTGTTAGAGGTTGGAGACTCCTATGTGGCAGGTGTTGATGTTTACACTTTTATTGTTGTAGACTTTGTTGGGGCATCAAGCGCGCATGATTGTAGGACAACATGATTTTCCTCAAGTGGATGATTTAAGATTTGTCAACCTTAGGAGTCTTAGTTTGAAAGTATTCACTCTCAAACAACCTTGCAAACAAGATACAACTAGTCTCTTGTGTCCCCAACACATCCAATACAATTGTCAATTGTATAGGTGCGCTAGTTCACCGAAAAGATTGATAATTTGTATGATAGGTTGATAGTCTATATGGTAGCAATATTTTTGTATTTTCGGAATAAATAAGGACAACAAGGTAACAAATGACAAAAGTGAGTAAAACGGTGTTTCAATGCTTGGAAATAAGACCAAGGGTTCATACTTTCAGTAGTGCCAACTCTCAACATCATTAATATAATTAAATGGCATGATATATCCTCAAAAAGTGTGGTAAATGATCATTCAATGTTTCTCTTTTTATTATGTCAAAGTGGGACGAGATACTATATGTATGGCTAAGCACAGCTCTAAGTTTGTCTTACTAATCTTAATCCGTAGGACACACCCCAATGTCATCTCAGGCAGCCCAAAAAATATACTTTCAATCACCTCATGATCTTCATCTTTCTAATATTAATCCATAGAGTCACCCCAATATCACTACGGGTATCTTCAGAAATTATAATAGATATGCATCACATAATCTCAGTGATTCCCAAATGATTCAATCAAACATAAAGAAACTCATAGCATGAACAAGATTCAATTCACCACAAACAAAGTAGGAGGGGATACATCACATAGTTCAACTCCATTAACAAAGCCCATTATGACAATCAAGATCAGAAACTCACAGGATCAAGTGAGAGAAACATAGAACACATAGCTACTAATACAAACCCTCGGCCCGGAGAGAGGACTACGCCTGCATCATCATAGGAGCAACAAGGGATGATGAAGAGTCAGAAGAAGATAAATTCCCCTCTCCAATAGGGTGCCGGAACAAGGCTAAAACAAAGACCAACTTAGTTCAGGAAGTGGTGGCGGCGAAAAAAATCTAGTAAAAATCCTTCTAGTGGTTTTAGGTATATATAGAGCCAAGGCGACGGAGAGGAGATCCAGGGGCCTGAATCGCCCTCTCCTCGCTTTTCATACTTAGTCCGTGTGAAGGATCACGTGAGAGATGTGGGGCCCCCTCCAATGGACTTCTGGCCCAGTGTCTCTTCTGGCTTGAAACTTCGCAAAAGATCTTCTCTCCTGATTTTTTTGGTCCTGAGAAATATTATTTCTGCAAATTCTAAGATCACGCATAAAACAACAACTGGCATTGCGCACCGGATTAATAGGTTAGTCCAATAAATTAGTAAAATTTGGTACCAAAGTGATGCAATAATAATGATATAAATGTAGCATGAACATAACAAAAATTATAAACATGTTTGAGACATATTAGAAGTCCCTGATGAGAATCGATTTGTGACCCCCCCCCCCACATCATTTGTGAAGATTTCGGAACCACCTTAAGGTCTACCACAAGTGGTTGGGAATCACCTTGGTGGTGATAACTCAAGGCAAATAGGGGTGAGCTTTTGTGGTGTTCATGGCAACGTGACTAGCTTTTCCTCCAATAAAGTGAATATGAGGATACATCCTCGTCTTCAGTTTATTTTGGTTTATTTTGGTCACTTGACCTTGCAAGCATCATATGGGTTGTTTATCTTACCGTAACAATTTTTTCGTCACACAATTATATTTCGCATAGCCTAGACTTTCTAATAATCAAAGTAAAATTTGTTGTTGTCCCTATCCACCCTCTAGGTCCATCTTGATCCTTTTAGTAGGCGCACCAAGGTGCAACCCTCTGGAAACCTCGGAGGTACCCCAGAAGCTCCGGGCCACCACGGAGCTTCCGACTTGCCTGTGTGTGAAATGGGATATGAGCTCGTCTAACGTTCCTCACCTATCCACCCCTTCGTGGCCAATCCATATAAATCGTACCCCTCTTAGATGTAGGATTGGCAGAGCATTAGAGACTTTGGTCAATCTATATGTTGATTTCCTACAAATGCACATGACCGGTTGAAGCACTCTCGTGGCAATATAATCTCAATTTAATATCATTCCCAATGAGGAGGAGGAGGTGAGTGTTATTGGAGTGTTTCTTTTGCACAGGGACTTTCACAAGTCTTGTTTGAATAGACTATTTTGGTTCCACAAGGATCATGAAGGCTAAAGACAAGTAATTTACTGGTGAAATAATTGGTCTAAAGTTAAGGCTACAAATAAAGTAGATAAAAGTAAATAACGAAAATCAAATGTTAGTTTTCCTGTAGTGGAGAAGTTAGGTGCGGAGAGGTTTGATTCATGATGAATAGTGAATGTGCCAGTGCAAGTGTGACGTGAAGTTGCCTATTGATGTGACTTTATCTCTTTTATTCTATGTTCGATAGACGTGTCACCCTTAAACAGCCAAACTCATGTTGTCGGGATTGTCGACTCTATTCCCTGCTCCTGTTACCATCAACAATGGTCGGCTCAACAATTAGGGTCGTTAGAACAGACCAACGCTCATCGTGGCTTCCCATACTCCTTGTAGTGTCTTTGATCCTTGTTTTTACCAATACCTGTCACTTAGAGGTCATGTGTCCGCTAAGCAATAAGTGGAGTGTCATGCTCTCCAAAACATCCACCTCTCATGGCCCTTCACGGTATCAGGATTGGATTGTGGGGTCGTTTCCCCAAGCAATTGGGGGCTATGAGTACCTCTACGTCCCTGTCAACAAATTTACCAAGTGGACCAAAGTGGAGGCCGTCAACAAGGTCACTAGGACTACGACAATCTAATTCATTCGGGAATCGTGTGTCATTTTGGAGCTCCTACACTGGTACGCGTCGGTCCTAAACAAACGGTTTTTAACCCCTTTACGCGACGGCATTTGGAACCGTCGCCAAGTGAGTGTGGGCGATAAGGGGGTCCTTCCCACACGACCCAGAAACCGTCGGGGATATGCCCTCCCGGCACACACGCTCGGCAAAATAAGGTCGTGTGCGACCGGCGAGCGCTCAAATACGGAAATACGTACAGTAGAGCTAAAAAATACAATTATACGGCGAAATTGTTTCCGGTCGCAAGTACATCCCACACAGTCAGTCCCCACTAAACGTTTTCGTTCGTATGTACATCCCACACAGTCGCTCCAAGGAAAACGTTTCCGTTCACAGGTACATCACACACAATTTTTCCCGTTAAATCGTTTGTGATAGCGTTGCCATTGCACGGGGGGGGGGGGGGGGGGGGGGGGGGGGGGGGGGGGGGGGGGGGGGGGGGGGGGGGGGGGGGGGGGGGGGGGGGGGGGGGGGGGGGGGGGGGGGGGGGGGGGGGGGGGGGGGGGGGGGGGGGGGGGGGGGGGGGGGGGGGGGGGGGGGGGGGGGGGGGGGGGGGGGGGGGGGGGGGGGGGGGGGGGGGGGGGGGGGGGGGGGGGGGGGGGGGGGGGGGGGGGGGGGGGGGGGGGGGGGGGGGGGGGGGGGGGGGGGGGGGGGGGGGGGGGGGGGGGGGGGGGGGGGGGGGGGGGGGGGGGGGGGGGGGGGGGGGGGGGGGGGGGGGGGGGGGGGGGGGGGGGGGGGGGGGGGGGGGGGGGGGGGGGGGGGGGGGGGGGGGGGGGGGGGGGGGGGGGGGGGGGGGGGGGGGGGGGGGGGGGGGGGGGGGGGGGGGGGGGGGGGGGGGGGGGGGGGGGGGGGGGGGGGGGGGGGGGGGGGGGGGGGGGGGGGGGGGGGGGGGGGGGGGGGGGGGGGGGGGGGGGGGGGGGGGGGGGGGGGGGGGGGGGGGGGGGGGGGGGGGGGGGGGGGGGGGGGGGGGGGGGGGGGGGGGGGGGGGGGGGGGGGGGGGGGGGGGGGGGGGGGGGGGGGGGGGGGGGGGGGGGGGGGGGGGGGGGGGGGGGGGGGGGGGGGGGGGGGGGGGGGGGGGGGGGGGGGGGGGGGGGGGGGGGGGGGGGGGGGGGGGGGGGGGGGGGGGGGGGGGGGGGGGGGGGGGGGGGGGGGGGGGGGGGGGGGGGGGGGGGGGGGGGGGGGGGGGGGGGGGGGGGGGGGGGGGGGGGGGGGGGGGGGGGGGGGGGGGGGGGGGGGGGGGGGGGGGGGGGGGGGGGGGGGGGGGGGGGGGGGGGGGGGGGGGGGGGGGGGGGGGGGGGGGGGGGGGGGGGGGGGGGGGGGGGGGGGGGGGGGGGGGGGGGGGGGGGGGGGGGGGGGGGGGGGGGGGGGGGGGGGGGGGGGGGGGGGGGGGGGGGGGGGGGGGGGGGGGGGGGGGGGGGGGGGGGGGGGGGGGGGGGGGGGGGGGGGGGGGGGGGGGGGGGGGGGGGGGGGGGGGGGGGGGGGGGGGGGGGGGGGGGGGGGGGGGGGGGGGGGGGGGGGGGGGGGGGGGGGGGGGGGGGGGGGGGGGGGGGGGGGGGGGGGGGGGGGGGGGGGGGGGGGGGGGGGGGGGGGGGGGGGGGGGGGGGGGGGGGGGGGGGGGGGGGGGGGGGGGGGGGGGGGGGGGGGGGGGGGGGGGGGGGGGGGGGGGGGGGGGGGGGGGGGGGGGGGGGGGGGGGGGGGGGGGGGGGGGGGGGGGGGGGGGGGGGGGGGGGGGGGGGGGGGGGGGGGGGGGGGGGGGGGGGGGGGGGGGGGGGGGGGGGGGGGGGGGGGGGGGGGGGGGGGGGGGGGGGGGGGGGGGGGGGGGGGGGGGGGGGGGGGGGGGGGGGGGGGGGGGGGGGGGGGGGGGGGGGGGGGGGGGGGGGGGGGGGGGGGGGGGGGGGGGGGGGGGGGGGGGGGGGGGATAACTGGACAAATACTCACTGCAACCAAACTAAGAACCAAATACAGATAAACAAGGCATCTGCTCGATAACTGAAAAAATGCTCACTCCAACCAACCTAACAATCAAATACAGATAAACAAGGCATCTACTCACTATAAACAACCAAATATAGCCATTCGTGAAACTAAAGTGGACAATTCATACTTAAACATCACATAGACCTATTGAACAATACATTTTTGCATAACTGAAATAATTAAACACGGCATAGTTAAAGCACCGCACGACAAATGCTACTACAACAAAGGGTACGGGTTGGCAATCTAGAAAAGGTAAGATTTGCTGATAGAATGTTGCCTCACATTTCATGGACGGGATCCTTCCAGTTGGAAGAGCACAGACCCATGGTGCGCTCTCTGATGTCACAGATGGGCTGTTTCACATTGGAAGAACCTTCGTGGGTGCCCTCCTTGTGGTCGTGGTCGTGGTCGTGGTTGATGAGATCCGACTTGGCAATTGAGGATCCCAAGCCGCCGCCGTAGAACGTGTCCTTCAGAAGTGACAAAATGGGCTCGATGGCGTATAAAGCTCGCAAATCCTTGACCGCTTGGCGGAGGAGATCAGCGGCAGGGCCGTCGAAGAGATCGACGGCGGTTGAACCAGAGGGGTTGGGGATGGACCACTTAACCTGTGACATGGCCCGCATGAAGCCGTCGGTGTGGACGAGCTTGATGTCGTAGCCAGCTTTCCCGAGATACAGTAATACGCTAGCCCGTTGACATGAAGCCTTCGGCATGGCAACGTAGTCAACGTCTTCGCCGGCTTCCGCGGCGATGTGTTGCTCCGGGATTGACAGGTCGGGGCGAACGGCGGCCACCTCGCCAACGTCCGCCGGAGAGGCCATGATAAACCTCTTCTTGGCCGAACGCTCGTCGGGCTCCCTGGGATACGTGGTCGAGCTTAGGCTGCGACATTTTGGAGCAGGGGATGTGGATCTGGCGGGGAGGGACACCGCAGGCCTCATCTAAAAACTCAGGGGAGTGGGGCGACGGTATGGGAATCGCTGGGCAACCTGAACTTTATTATCTAAGCTAGGAGGAACGAGCAACCCGGCAGGGTTGGCGACGGCGCCGGCGGCGGCCGCGAGCTAGGGTTCGAGGGGGGAGGGGGCGGGTGGGGGGCTGTGGAGGGGGGGTGTTTGAGGATACGCCGCGGCTACTAAAAATTTTAGTAATGGTGGGTGGAGATGGTGGTGGACGAGGGAGGGCGACGGTTCAAATGCCTCGGCTACTGCAATTTTACTATAAGGTCGGTGTTGGAGGAGTGTGGGCGACGGTTGAAGTACGGCGGCTACTAAAATTTGGGTAAAGGAATTGATGCGGGGCGGGAGTGCCCAAGATCGCGCACGGTCCAATAACAATATGCGTGTATGATAATAAGGAAAAGTGGCGCGGATCCGCCGATTTTTGCAACGCTCAAGGCGGGTAGTTTGTTTTTTATATTTCTAGCTAGCTGGTCTATCACACATGGTTCGTCCTAATTTCCAAATAAACTTACCCGCCTTTAGCTTGCACAGGTGGTGGTTTTACAGTGCACTTGCATCGCACACGGTTAAGCCAGTACCTCCACCCTTTGCTCGCGCTTGCGCGGTCGTGATGATTTCAGCGCACTTGCATCGCACACGGTTGAGCCAGTACCTCCACCCTTTGCTCGCGCTTGCGCGGTCGTGGTGATTTCAGCGCACTTGCATCGCACACGGTTGAGCCAGTACCTCCACCTTAATTTGCTCGCGCTTGCGCAGTCGTGGTGATTTCTGCGCACTTGCATCGCACACGGTTGAGCCAGTACCTCCACCTTAATTTGCTCGCGCTTGGGCGGTCGTGGTGATTTCAGTGCACTTGCATCGCACACGGTTGAGCCAGTACCTCCACCTTAATTTGCTCACGCTTGCGTGGTCGTGGTGATTTCAGCGCACTTGCATCGCACACGGTTGAGCCAGTACCTCCACCTTAATTTGCTCGCGCTTGCGCGGTCGTGGTGATTCACATCGCACTTGTATCGCACACGGTTGAGCCAGTACCTCCACCTTAATTTGCTCGCGCTTGCGCAGTCGTGGTGATTTCAGCGCACTTGCATCGCACACAGTTGAGCCAGTACCTCCACCTTAATTTGCTCGTGCTTGCGCGGTCGTGGTGATTCACATCGCACTTGTATCGCACAGGGGGGGGGGGGGGGGGGGGGGGGGGGGGGGGGGGGGGGGGGGGGGGGGGGGGGGGGGGGGGGGGGGGGGGGGGGGGGGGGGGGGGGGGGGGGGGGGGGGGGGGGGGGGGGGGGGGGGGGGGTTTGACGGTGACCGGCCCTAACACGAACTAGGAGGAATCCATTTAACGTTAGAGAGGGTCAAAAGACAGCCACACCAGCATGTGTCCCAAATATATATGAGTGAAAAGGGTGGTCTGTGATGTTCAAAATTCCAATGCACAACTTTGAGCCCGCGGGCCCACGGTTGGGCGCGTCGTTGAAGATCGATGAGAGGGGCCAGAAGTCAAGAACCACCTGGAAGTGGCCAAATATATGTACGAATATTGGGGATGTTTAAAACTTTAAATACACAATGCATAACTTTGGTGGCACCTGCCTCGCAAACCCGAAAGCACCCTAACAACCACCTAGCTAGGGTATATATAATGACATAATGTCGTATCTAGCTAGGATGCTTGGCCCACCACCTCCCATTTCGTGTCAGCGGGGCGGATGCACGTAATGATCGATACTTTGGTCATACATGCATGTCGCCACGACCTACCATAAGACGGACCAATGAATCTTTCGTTTGGTCAAATGACAGTTGTTGTTGTCGATAAACCGCTTGGGCCAATAGATTGAACCATCATAAAAATCGCACGAGAGGGACCACAAAACCAGCACCTCTTGCATGCGGCCCAAAATGATGTACGTTGGGAAGGGGTGATGTGTGTTTTCAATATAGAATAATGTACAATTTAGATGTGGTGCCTACCTCTCGATACAGACAACAACCATGAAGGCAAGGTAGTTAAGGACGAGATACGTACGCAGGGTTTGATGTAGGTCGAACCCAGCAATCCGAGCATCTGGGAGGGAATCCTAACAACGCATGAGCTCGAGCTTTGGTTGACCGACATTTGACGGTGACCGGCCCTAACACGAACTAGGAGGAATCCATTCATGGCCAACACATACCCCTCATTATCGGTCAAAGGGATGATATATATACACTCGAGGAGCCCACGGATATCCGTGTCATCACAAAAAACCGCACAAGGGAGACGTGGTCGATCAGAAGACCCCGTATACACTGCATGCGGCCCGAAAATATATATGGGTACGATGGTGTATGATGTGTTTAAATCCCAAATGCACAACTTCGATGGGCCACGCCAACTACATTACAAACCGAACACCGTACCCGACTCCAAGCCTGGTTCAATACCTATGATGTCAGTTTCCCAACTTCGAGGCGGTGGCGGTGGGGGGGGGGGGGGGGGGGGGGGGGGGGGGGGGGGGGGGGGGCTTTATTTTGTCTAGCATGGGACACATCTATATATATCTATACATCTATACACCTATATAGTGTGCGAATAACTTTGAAAGTTGCTCGTTGGATGAAGCCAATCTGATGGTACAGAGATGGCAAATCCGAGCACTACTGGCCGTTGGATATCATCTACATTCCACCAGATTCTGCCACATGTACAATTTAGAAGACTCCATGGTTGAACTTAAGCATAATGCACAAACCTCAAAACACAAGCACTTCTCCTTTGTTCTCTAGAATCTTCCATATCTTAATTGCCCAAATCTTTTTTTTCTAAATGAATTGTCACTTTTTGTTTTTACCTTTACAATGCACAATTCCATGAATCTTAAAATAGTTTTTTTATAAAACTAATTGATTTTGGATGAGATGAACTATAAGAATTAAACGAACATCTACATCATGCATATCTGGGAGAAGAGGCGGGAAACCGATGAGAGGAGTGGCGAGAAACAGTAGCCTGTTTTGAATGAAAACCTAGTAGAGAAGGAAGCGTGAGCTACACGACGCATGCGCACAGTGCTTACCCATGTACTGCATGTGCTGTCGAAAGGGCTCAGGGTTGCCGTTCGATCTGGGAGCATCCAACGGTGCACACGTACGATCCGTGGGGTTTGGGTTCTGGCCAGTCAGAACGCATGACTCAGATCGCGCACAGATGGGGGGATATCATACGGAAACCAACATTCGGTGGAAACCGGTGAAAACCACGAGAAAAAGATGTTTTGAAGTTTCAAAAAAATTCAAAAAAAATGCGGGATGTTAAGAGGATGATGTTTTATTGCCACACAAAATTTCAAGTTGAAACACATTACGAGATGTGAGGTATGAAAAAGACAAAATCAGTGTTGAATAGTGCCGAATAGTAATGTCACTATTCAGGGTGGAATTTGTCTTTTTCATAGCTCACATCTCGTAATGTTTTTCAACTTGAAATCTTGTGTCGCAATAAAACATCACCTTCTTAACATCCTACATTTTTTTTTCAGATTTTTATGAAACTTTAAAATTTGGTTTCCACGAAGTTTTCGTTGAATATCGGCTTTCGTGAGTGAACCGTGTGCTATTTGAAAACATTTCGTGAGAAGAATATCGGTTTTTAAATCCCCGTAAATCCAAAACTAAGATGAAATCATGAAACCTGCCATGGTGTCACGACATCGCACTTATATGTCGAGGAATTTTTTTCGTCCATTGTGGCGCAAGTTTTATTACAAGCCTCTTACAAACCGGAGCTTCTCTCAAAGAAGCCTCGTGGGGGGGGGGGGGGGGGGGGGGGGGGGGGGGGGGGGGGGGGGGGGGGGGGGGGGGGGGGGGGGGGGGGGGGGGGGGGGGGGGGGGGGGGGGGGGGGGGGGGGGGGGGGGGGGGGGGGGGGGGGGGGGGGGGGGGGGGGGGGGGGGGGGGGGGGGGGGGGGGGGGGGGGGGGGGGGGGGGGGGGGGGGGGGGGGGGGGGGGGGGGGGGGGGGGGGGGGGGGGGGGGGGGGGGGGGGGGGGGGGGGGGGGGGGGGGGGGGGGGGGGGGGGGGGGGGGGGGGGGGGGGGGGGGGGGGGGGGGGGGGGGGGGGGGGGGGGGGGGGGGGGGGGGGGGGGGGGGGGGGGGGGGGGGGGGGGGGGGGGGGGGGGGGGGGGGGGGGGGGGGGGGGGGGGGGGGGGGGGGGGGGGGGGGGGGGGGGGGGGGGGGGGGGACATTGTCCAATTTGGGCCAAGCTTTATTACAAACCTCTTACAAAAACTGGAGCTTCTCTCAAAGAAGCCTCGTGGTTCTGATAGGGAAACATGTTCCCCTTGTTGGCGAAATGTAATCACTGCCTCTTTTCGCCTTGTATTTTCTTTCACGGGCGACATGGAACGACAGGATATCCGTGCTGAAATTTAAACTTATTCAGGGTTCGTTTGGCCTTTTTATACACTAATTGGGTTTCCTAGTCATTTAATGTCCATAATTCAAATCTGAACTACAAATACATGCTCCAGTTCACCAAAATGGCTAGAATACATGTGTCCTTGGGTGCATGTTTAGGTCTCATGCCAGGAATGGGAACGAATTACAACCGTACCGGTGTCCTGGCTCGTCCTCAAACATTTCGAATCTCGGTTTTTAACATAAATCCTAAACTCACCAGAAAGTCATCAAAGGTGGTATGGTGTCACGTCATGGCACATATATGTCGTGGTAAAAACATTGCCAATTTGGGCCAAGCTTTATTAAAACCTCTTACAAACCGGAGCCTGTCGCAAGAACCCTCATGGTTTCGATAGGGAAACGTGTCCCCTTGTGGGCCAAACGATAATCACCCCCTCTTCTAGCCTCGTATTTTCTTATACACGCAACACGGAACAACTGGAGATTCGCGCTGAACTTTGAAATTATTCAGGGTTTGTTTGACCTTTTTATTCATTAATTGAGTTTTCTAGGCATTTAATGTCCATCATTCAAATCCGAACTACAAATACATGCTCCAGTGCACCAAAATGGCTAGAAAAAACTTACATGTTTCCTTGGGGTGCATGTTTAGGTCCCATGGAACGAATGGGAACGAATTCAACCGTCTTGCCGTCCTGGCTTGGCCACAAACATTGCGAATCTCGGTTTTTAAATGTCTGTAAATCCAAAACTCACCAGGAAATCATGAAACTTGGCATGGTGTCACTACATGGTACATATAATTATCCAATTTGGGCGAAGCTATATTACAAGCCTTTTACAAACCGGAGCCTGTGTCAACCCTCGTGGTTCCGGTAGGGAAACATGCCCCTCTTGTGGGCGAAACGATAATCGCTGCCTCTTCTCACCTTGAACTTTGTTTTCTATAGGCAACATAGAATAACAGGAGTGTCAGGCTGAAATTTGAAACTGTTCAGGGTTCGTTTGGCCATTGTATATATATTACTAATTACTAAGTTTTCTATGCATTTAATTTAGTCCATAATTCAAATTTGAACTACAACCACATGCTCCAGTGAAGCAAAATGGGTGGGAAATCGTACATGTGTCATTGGGTGCATGTTTAGGTCTTGTTTAAGGAATGAGAATGAATTACAAACTTGTCGTCGTCCTGAAACAATGAGAATCTCGGTTTTTAAATCCCAGTAAATCAAAAAGTCACCCAAAAAAATGAAACTTGGCATGGTTTCAAGACATGGCACATATATGCCGTGGTAAAAAAATCGTCCAGTTTGAGAAGAGGCACACACATTAGTAGCCAACGAAGTCCTTTTTGAAACAAAAAGCTGACACGTTAATATCGCAAACGGTTGTATTATATTTACCGTGTCGAAATTTAACCATACTCGGTGGCGTGCGTACAGCTATTTGATTAGACGTGACGAGCGCGAGAAGTCCGCAGTGCGCAGGCTCGATGGGACGCGTGCGAGCAGTCCGCTGCGCAGGCTCGACGGGACGCGTGCATCCTGTCCACCTCGCAGGCTCGACGGGACACGTGCGAGCAGCAAGGCCGCCCATGCTCACCGAAAAGCGAGCTCTTTGACCTCCATGCACCAGCCGCCGCATGCCTCGCTCACAACTTCTCCATTAATGGGTTAATTAAAGCACCTAGACGGAGGGTGTTTGCTTGTGATCCCATGGCAGCATTTGCTTTGTTCGTGTTTTCAACTCGTATTCCGCCCTAATTTAAATTGCCACATAGGGCAACAGATAATACGATCACAAATAAAATGGCAACGGATAATACGACGACAAATTTACAATGGCGCAGATAATAATTGTCTTACGTATTCCGGATAATTTAAAATGCCACATGCGGCAAAGCCCGGAAGACACGGGGGCAAGAGAAGAAGGAAATTGCAGACAACGATCTGGGTCGCTACTGTCTCTAGTCGTCGATGGATCGCCGGGCGGCAAAATCCTCCAGCTCATTCTTCAATTCCTCACGACTTTGCTTGAAAGTAGCCACGGATTCCTCCACCTCCCGCTCGTGCTCGATCCGGAGCTTCCTCAAGCCACCCATCAGTTTCTCGATGACCGCTTTCAGCGTCATCTCCGCGGCACTGCTCTGTTCATGCATGCAGCATCTTCCAGCCAGCGGCCTCCTCCTCCTTCTCGGCGACCAACTTGAGGAGCTTCGCATTATCACCCATGAGTTGCTCGACGAGGCCGGTCGCCTTGTCAACCGAGGCATCGCTGATCTTGCGCAGCTTCATCAAGCCGTCGACCAGCTCCTGCTGTGTAGTGACGCCAGCAAGAATGTCGTCGTCATCGGTGAAGGACTTCAGGAACGCCGGCTCGTCGCGATGGCCGACGCCGTGAATGCGCTTGTGAGAGCCCTCGCATTCCCGTGAGAGCTCGTTCGAGGGCTCCGCGGCGCGCCGGGACATCTCTGATGTGGCTGCGGCTTCGCGGCGGGACCTTTCTAGTGCTTCCGCGGCCTTGGTCTTTGCTGCCTGGTTATATGTCCACCCTAAACTCCTCCTACCGGTCATGGCGGAACAACTTGACAGAAAAAACCAGTTTTGTGGGTGATGAGGAGAGGAACTGTGAAGTAATTTTCGAGTGGGTGGTTTTTATAGCTCGGTGCTAAGTGTGAACACATATTAGTTTGATTGTTGTGAACAGATTTGCAATTACTTATTGCATTGTAATCAGCAATGTGACGAGAAACAAGGTCAAAATTTATTGATGGCAGGGGGGGGGGGGGGGGGGGGGGGGGGGGGGGGGGGGGGGGGGGGGGGGGGGGGGGGGGGGGGGGGGGGGGGGGGGGGGGGGGGGGGGGGGGGGGGGGGGGGGGGGGGGGGGGGGGGGGGGGGGGGGGGGGGGGGGGGGGGGGGGGGGGGGGGGGGGGGGGGGGGGGGGGGGGGGGGGGGGGGGGGGGGGGGGGGGGGGGGGGGGGGGGGGGGGGGGGGGGGGGGGGGGGGGGGGGGGGGGGGGGGGGGGGGGGGGGGGGGGGGGGGGGGGGGGGGGGGGGGGGGGGGGGGGGGGGGGGGGGGGGGGGGGGGGGGGGGGGGGGGGGGGGGGGGGGGGGGGGGGGGGGGGGGGGGGGGGGGGGGGGGGGGGGGGGGGGGGGGGGGGGGGGGGGGGGGGGGGGGGGGGGGGGGGGGGGGGGGGGGGGGGGGGGGGGGGGGGGGGGGGGGGGGGGGGGGGGGGGGGGGGGGGGGGGGGGGGGGGGGGGGGGGGGGGGGGGGGGGGGGGGGGGGGGGGGGGGGGGGGGGGGGGGGGGGGGGGGGGGGGGGGGGGGGGGGGGGGGGGGGGGGGGGGGGGGGGGGGGGGGGGGGGGGGGGGGGGGGGGGGGGGGGGGGGGGGGGGGGGGGGGGGGGGGGGGGGGGGGGGGGGGGGGGGGGGGGGGGGGGGGGGGGGGGGGGGGGGGGGGGGGGGGGGGGGGGGGGGGGGGGGGGGGGGGGGGGGGGGGGGGGGGGGGGGGGGGGGGGGGGGGGGGGGGGGGGGGGGGGGGGGGGGGGGGGGGGGGGGGGGGGGGGGGGGGGGGGGGGGGGGGGGGGGGGGGGGGGGGGGGGGGGGGGGGGGGGGGGGGGGGGGGGGGGGGGGGGGGGGGGGGGGGGGGGGGGGGGGGGGGGGGGGGGGGGGGGGGGGGGGGGGGGGGGGGGGGGGGGGGGGGGGGGGGGGGGGGGGGGTACTCGTAGACGCATCGTGTGCGATACTCCTAGCCACCGCAAACAACTAGTATGCATTTTTCAAAGTTTTTTGTACACACAGAATCGCACACGAACTAACTGTATTAACCGACTGTGTTATAATTTCTCATCACAAACAGTTTATCTGAGTCGGCTGTTTGCCACGTATCACACATATCTTGTTAAGTTGAACCGTTTCTGTTGCGTTCGCTAATCGAAAACAGTTCGTCCGAGTGAACCGTATGCCCTATATCACACACACCTTGATCTGGCTAACCGTTTATGTTGCACTCCCTAATAGCGAACGGTTCATCAAAGCGAACTGTATGCCATACATCGCACACACATTGATATGGCTGCCCGTTTCTATTGTTCTGCCTCATCGCAAACAGTTCGAACGGGTTAACCGTGTGGCCTGAATCGCACACGCAACTAAAATCTGAACCGTGTTTGATGGCTCCGCCATCGCAAAGGTTTTGCACCTTTTTTGACAGTTTTTTACATCCCCGTTTGTGATTAATGCATCGCACACAGTTTTGTCAAAGGGTCTCTGATCGTAGTGTCGCGTTAGCAGCATCCTGCAGTAGTGCTAGCTACATCATCACCGACAATGAGACCCAGTTCACTAGCGCCGCATTCACCGAGTACCATGAAGAGCTCGGGATTAGGTTATGTTTCTCTTTCATATCTCAGCCGTAAAATGGGCAAGTAGAGCGAGCCAACGCGTTGATCCTGACAGGGTTGAAAACCAGAACTTTCAATCTAAGCTCAAGAAAAGTGGCACGCAATGCGTCGATGAGATCCGTCCGGCGTTGTGATGAATCCACAACTACGAGAAGGGCCATGGGTGAAACCCCTTTCACCCTCATCTACAAGCGGAGGCAGGTAGTCCTTCCATCTAGGCTCGGATCTCCATGTGTTCAAGTATGTGTGGAGGAAGAGAAACAACAAAGGAGGATTGATGACATCCATATTTTAGAGGAACTCCGGTGTCTGGCACAAGTTCACATGGCTCTCTACCAACAAGGGCTCAGACGCTACCACCAACGCCACATTTGGTCCCGAATGCTCGAAGCGAGGGATCTCGTCCTCCATTGCGCCCAGACTCAATAAGGGAAGAACAACCTTTCGTCAATGTGGGAGGCTCCCTTTTTGGTAACCAGTGTATCAAGACCAGGTTGCGCATTCCTGGAAATGGAAGATGACATACCCGTTCAAAATGCATGGAACATCGAGCATCTTCCCATGTTCTAACCTTAAAGAGACAAGATAAAGTAACCGAGACAAACATGCGGGTAAATGAAAGTACACTATCTTGAAAAGGAAGTCCTAAACAAAAGCTACTTGGGGAGTGATTGAGAATTACTACTTGCACATGAAAGTAAAATTCCATGCCAATGGGGGGTGCTCTAAGAAAAAGGAGGAAGAAAAAGGCGAAACCACACCACCGATGAAATCCTCGCCATTTTGGGCCTTGACGGTTCTGCAGGCCTGAGCTTCCCTCCCCTTAGAGGCTCAACTCGATAGAAGGGCCTGGATGGGGGCGGAAGGCACAGAGCCACGTTGTTTGACATCACACCACGGAGGCACGCCCAATGAGCGGCCTGCTCAGGGTTGGGTGACTTCGACTCTTGCAGCGCCAAATTGAAGATATCCCATGAAGAGAGCGGGGCCTCTAGCGATCCCATGCTAGTGCGCTCCACCATGGTAGAATTGATAATGATCCACAAAGCGAGGAGCTCTACCCTCACTTGGAACATGTCGATCTCCTGGATCGAGAAGCGCTCCGGTTGGGGCAAGCTTGGACAGGAGTGCACGCTGTTTGCAGCTCACGTGTTGCCCTGCTCCACTAATATGCTACGTCATGGAGCCACACCATCCTCTCCAGCCATAGAGAAGCTCACATCGCCTCCACCTCCACAAATAAGTTAGGATGGATCGACATAAAGTTGTGCAGCCTCAACCGCTGCTGGGGAGGGGGGAGGCATCAACGCCGCCTGTTGAGAAGAGCACACCTAGCATGTTGTCCAATGCTGCGCGACGGAATCGCCTATGAAAGGGGACATCAGAGAAGCTTGAGGAGGATCCTGATGGCCAAAAGAAAGTCAGCAAGTTAAGGGTACGGGATCAAGCGACTCAGAGCCAGGAGAATAAAAATGTGTGAGAGGCCTCACACTGTCTCAAGGCCTTCTTATAACCTAGATGAAGGGATAGTTGCATCATGATTAAAAGCTGAGACCGACTCCCAACGTCCTCGCGGGGCCGCCACACAGTGGTTTCACTACGTGCATGCGTGGATCAAGGTGACGCCTCTGTTCTGCAAGCGATGGGCGGGCACGGTGATCTGCTTCCACGGCACGCGAGAACCACAGAGACGCCTCTGTTTCTGTAACCGTGGGTTGGCATTCTGTAACGGGCCATAATGGATAAAGGGCCTCCCACCAGTCACATTCACTATGAAAATGTCTCTAGGTGGCATGACCGAGGGCTACTATCAGCGTGGAAGCATACAGGGTATCCTGCACCAGCTGAAGATGGACCTAGTTAGACATCTCAGGATCCGGGAGACGAAGACATTGGAGCTCGGGCTCCCCGAGCACCAAAGTGCAGGGAACCCGAGGAAGCCTTGGGGGTGATTAGCCCCCTCCCCCCAAGGTAAACAGATCTCCTGTGTTCCATGACCCTTTAAGTGAACATTTCCGAGAGGGATTTAGTGGATGGTAAAGAGTCAAAGGTTGGGTCAAATGTTTTTTAAGCTCTCTACAGGGGCTGAGGACAAACATTGTCGGGGGTTGGGTGCGACATATGCCAAAGGATGGCTTATCATGGTGGGAGCGAGTAGAACGTCGCCGGTGCCCGGAAGCGGGATGAGGCGTAGACACGAACGCCGGCGTACTTTACCCAGGTTCGGGGCTCTCCTAGGAGATAACACCCCTAGTCCTGCTCTGCGGGGTCTCTGCATGATCACTAAGGCACTAGTGAGTACAATGGTGCTCCTCGAGCTGTATGCTAGAGGTAGAAGAAAGCAGGGCTGGCTCTCTCCTCCCTCTATGTGTGGTCTAGGTCTAACAGGTTGGGAACCCTTTGCATGGGTGCCCTGGGGGGTTTATATAGGCCTACCCCCCAGGGGTAAATTAGTAATCTGGCTAGGTGTGGGACCCGGCTGTCAATCTCTCTGGCCGCCGGCTTCTTCGCCGGCTGCTGGGGCCCGCCGCCTGGTGGGCCCCGCCGACTGGTCTAGTACGGGGCCGACAGGCCACTCCCGCCGCTCGCGGGTCTTGCCGGCTGCTTGTTACTGTAGCCGTATTGCTAATGACGCATACTTGGTTGGGGTGGCGTGGCTACAGTCCCACCGTCTGGCGGGAGATCACTGTAGCCACACCGTGTCTCATCTGGTTAATGGCGCACAGACCCCGAGGGAAGAGTGGGCCGCCTTCTAGAGGCCAGCCTCCCTTGGGTCCGACTGGTCAAGCTTCTGCCGCCTTCCGGGCCCTCGCTGCCTGGTAGGACCCACCGCCTGCAGGCCGTACTAACAGGCCGTCGTGGGGGCGGGGCTCCGCCTGACAGGAGTGACGTCAAGGGCGGAGTGGCAACAGTGCCGCGCCGTGCGGAGATCTCCGCCCGTACGGGGTACTGGGGCCACGCCGCGCCCTGGACATGGGGGTGATGGGCTACACTGTAGCCACATCCTGTCTCATCTTCTTAATGGGGGCGCAAACATTGAGGGCGTCGCGGGCCGCCTGCTAGGAGCCGGCCCCTTCGGAGGCCGCCTGCTAGTAGTCGGCCCGTCTTGGGGCCGTCTTCTGGTGCTTGGCCGCCTTCTGGCAGCCGGCCACCAGAAGGCGGCGCTTCGCTCTTGATGCTTGAGGGGCGCAGCCGGCCCGAATGTCTTGAAAGGCTCAGGGACTCGGGTTAGGCTACCCGTGTCCCATTACTCCGATAGTAGTCCCCGAAGCTGGTGAGGCGTCGCGGCTGATAAGTCGAGAAGCCTCAGCAGTTTCCTTCTCCGAGAGCTCTTGCTGAACGCTTTGTTCGTCTTTTGGCGTGCCGTCTGCCGGGGAATCAGCCACGACCAGGCGGACTCGTTCGATGGTTTTGAAACACCAAGGTGGGAGCCAGGTGGCGTGCTTGCCAAGCTTCCAGGTCCGCCGCCCGCTGAGAGCACGCCACGCGGCGCCACCTAGCCGGGCCAGCCTCCAGCCCATGCGCGCGATGGGACTCGACAGCAGGCCGGGCCTGCCATTACCGGGCCTCGGCGCGCGAGCGGATCCGCTGCGGCCGAGGCGGGCGGTTGCGCTTCCGTGCGGAGTTACTGCGCGCAGTAACTCGCTAACTGCGGGGCCGTGGGGTCGTGGGTGCAGTTAATCCCACGATCCCACGCCCCGCCCCCTCGGCTTCGTAGCCCGAGGGCTATAAGTAGGGGGGAGGGGGAGCGGCAGAGCACGCGCGCCCTCCTCTCCCCTTGCCACTTTTGTCCTTCTCCTCTCCTCGCTGCCGCCGCACCTCCGCGCTCCGCCACGGCGCCATCTCTCCGTCGAGCTCGGTCTCCATGGCGCGCGAGAAGGGAGGGGACTGGGATGGCTCGCTCGTGATCGACGACCATCTCGCCTTCCTCCGCGCCACACGACGGCTGCCCGGTGCGGATTTCGTCAAGGTGCGCGTGCCACCGAAGAAGGAGATTTCACCGGCGCCGACGGGAGGCGAGCGGGTTATCTTCCGCTCGCACTTCCTCCGCGGCTTCGGCCTGCCGGCGAGTGGATTCTTCCGCTCCTTCCTTGACTTCTACCATCTTCAGCCGCATCATCTGACGCCCAACATCGTGATGCTGCTGTCCGCCTTCGTCACGATGTGCGAGGGCTATCTTGGCATCCTCCCCACCATTGAGTTGTGGGGAGCGTTCTTCTACAGCAAACTGGGCACCTCCGCCAGGGAGAAGGTGGCCCAGTGCGGCGCCTTCATCACGGTGCACCGTCCATCTGCGAAGAACGCTGTCCCCGCCATCAAGCTGTCGCAGTCGGTCAAACTGTGGCAGAAATCATATTTCTACGTGGAGAACGTCGACCCGGCCATCGACTTCATCAACTTGCCGCCTTACGAAGCCGGCCCTCTGGCCGAACCTCGGGCCAACTGGGGCTACAAGCCGAAGCCCGTGTCGGCCGACGGCGTCGCCGCCATCAACCGGCTCCGGGTGCTGATCGATGAGGAAGGCCTCAAGGCGTCCGACCTGCTGGTCGCCTTCGTCGAGCGCCGGGTTCTCCCGCTCCAAGGCCGGCCTCATCTGATCTGTCGGATGAGCGGGCACCGCGACCCGAGCCAGATGTGTACGAGGGACATGCCGACTGCCGAGGTTGCCCGGATGGTGAACGAGATCTCCGACCTCAAGCTGTCGGAAGGGTCTTGGCGGGTCGGCAAGCGGCCATACTCCCGCGCCAACCCGCCGCCTGCTGTAAGTTCTTCGACTCTTTCCTTTCTTAGTACTTGTCTTGGTCCTGGTCTTGAATAATCGGTCCTTTGAACACAGATCTTCATGTCTCCGGCGACGGCCTCCATCGTGGGGCCGGGTGGAAACTACCAGCTGGACCGGGAGGTGAGCGACGTGGACGACCCCGACTTGGGGGCGGCCGCCCTGGAGGATGATGCCATAGGCAGCGGCGAAGGAGCAGGCGGCTCCGAAGACGGAGGCGGCCTCGAGACCTGGCCCAACGATGATGATGAAGAGGACGAGCCGCGCCATTCGTGAGGCACCAGCAAGGCGGACGCGGGCCCCTCCGTCGAGCCGACTGCTCGAGGCGGCACGCGCAAGCGTAAGCAAGGCGCCGTCTTGTTCGGCAGCGCGTCGAAGAAGACCAAGAACCCGACCGCCGCGACCAGGCGGAAGGAGGCCGCTGCGAAGGCGGCCAAGTTCCAGAAACTTCCGAAGGCGCCTCCTATGGTGTCGGCGTAAGTATCTTTTCCTCATGCTTTCTTTTCTTGTTGGTTCCATCTGAGCTCCCTTGCTTTATTTTTCTCGACTTAGGGCCCCGCTCTCTCTTGAGAAGTCGGTCGCCGCCTCCGTTATTGGGTCGGCGGAGACCTCTACCACCACCCGGTGAATCGACCCTGCGGCCGACCTCCGGGAGGCGAAGGAGCGAAACGCGCGGGAGGCGCGCGAGGAGCAGGAAGCCGCCCGCTTGGAAAAGGCGGAGGCGGACAAGGCGGAGGCCGCTGCGTTGAAGAAGCTGGCGGAGGCTGAGGCCGATGCCGCGGCGAAGAAGCTGGCTGAAGAAGCCGCGCGCCGTCAGGCGCCGCTATTCGTCATCCCCCTGAATTCCGCGCTGCCACCACCAGAGTTCACGGCGCCGACTGGGGGAGCCGGCGACGAACAACCGGTCATGGAGAGGGAAGGCGGCGATGTCGCCATGCCGGAGGCGGACGTGCCTCCACCACCGCCGTCTGGAGGAGCGCGGGACAAGCAGCCGGCCGTCCCGCTGGTGCCGCCAGCCGGAAACGAGGTGGTGACGGGCCCGACTCCAGTCTAGTACAGGGCCGACAAGCCGCTCCCGCCGCTCGCGGGTATTGCCGGCTGCTTGTTACTGTAGCCGTATTGCTAATGACGCATACTTGGTCGGGGAGGCGTGGCTACAGTCCCGCCGTCTGGCGGGAGATCACTGTAGCCACACCGTGTCTCATCTGGTTAATGGCGCACGGACCCCGAGGGAAGAGTGGGCCGCCTTCTAGAGGCCGGCCTCCCTTGGGTCCGACTGGTCAAGCTTCTGCCGCCTTCCGGGCCCTCGCTGCCTGGTAGGACCCGCCGCCTGCAGGCCGTACTGACAGGCCGTCGTGGGGGCGGGGCTCCGCCTGACAGGAGTGACGTCAAGGGCGGAGCGGCAACAGTGCCGCGCCGTGTGGAGATCTCCGCCCGTACGGGGTACTGGGGCCACGCCGTGCCCTGGACATGGGGGTGATGGGCTACACTGTAGCCACATCCTGTCTCATCTTCTTAATGGGGGCGCAGACATTGAGGGCGTCGCGGGCCGCCTGCTAGGAGCCGGCCCCTCCGGAGGCCGCCTGCTAGTAGTCGGCCCGTCTTGGGGCCGTCTTCTGGTGCTTGGCCGCATGAGCCAGCCGGCCACCAGAAGGCGGCGCTTCGCTCTTGATGCTTGAGGGGCGCAGCCGGCCCGAATGTCTTGAAAGGCTCAGGGACTCGGGTTAGGCTACCCGTGGCCCATTACTCCGACAAACATGCTCATTAATGGTTGCGCCTAGGGACCAATGATAACCCACGTCTAATAGGTTATCATGGTGGTCCTGAACAGTAAGACAATTTGTCTCGAATTGAGATGATGTGGCCTGCTATGCATCAGAGATGCGACAATAATAGGGCACCTTTTTTTTCTATCACCACCCTGGATACGACAGGTCTCTTCGGCCCTCCATCGCTGACATATGAGACCTAACGAGATGTGTGCACTAAAGGAATCGACTCGTCAACTGCAAACGCAGCCTTATCCACGGACGAGCTCGCATGTGCCACACACGATGGGTCATGCATGATCAGGCAAAGTGGGGGGAGCTATGCGGGAGTCTGCACATGCACTTGACCGATACAAAGCCTTCGTGTGGTCCTCCTCTCATTTCTCTCTCCTCACATGCATGGTCCCCCTATTCTCTCTCTCCTCCAACCGGACACCACACCATAATATCCCACCACATGCATGGCCCCCCTCTATGATGAGTTCAATTCATGTGATAATTATGTTAATAATTTTGTACCTACATGATAGGCTTTGTGGAATTTTACCGCGTTCGGGCACTACTTTTTGTCGTTATTCCTCAAGAAACGTCTTTTGGAACAAATAAGTTCTTTTGGAAGGAATCCCAGGTAATTATGGTGAAATCACATTATTCAATGTGATAATCAACTACCATAAAATAATAAAGCAAAGGGGCAAAGGAGGAGTGCATGCGGAAGCTCCAGAGCCAAAGACGACCCACCATACGAGCGCGCCCGCTCGTATGGGCGGTCGTATGATGTGCCAGGGGAGCCGCCTCTTCCACTATTTCCACCCATGGAATCGGATCAGAGATCGGACGCGCGGAAACACCAGAAACTCGTCGAGAAGGCAAAACCCTAGCCTTTAGAGATCACCCGAAGGAGGAATTGGAAGGAGGAGATCGCTATCTTCATCACCAACTACAAGGGGGATACAAACATCATCTTCACCATCATCATCATCCACATCCATCTCATTGTAACATCCCTAGTGGATCAACTTGTGTGTTACATGTGTAATCCATTCATGTTTACCATCAACACCTTTATGATGCTTGTGGCCTCCATGTGTGAGTAGTTTCCCTAGTTCTCAGGGATATGGATGAACCTTGGTGGGCAATAGACCGATTGGTATTAGGATTTAATATCGTCTTTGCATGTTTATGTTAATAGTCTTCTTGATGTTGGGTGGAGTCGACCATCCAACATATGCCAACTTTGGATGGAAGGTTATTACTGCTGGCGAACCGGCTGGTTGCAAAGGTAGGTATGTGACATGGACTATTTCCCTTCGTCCCGGATCGTTGCAGCAGGGGGTAAAACAAAAGGCCATTTATAGGCTGCGTCCACGGGACGTTTTTCCCATTAATCACCGTTTGGTAACTGGAATGGGGAATAACGGTGGTGGCGTATGTGAAACGGGGTTGTCACGTGTATGCACGTATCTGTACCGGCTCTGCCCACAAATAAAAATATGCAAAGTGGCTTAGGAATCCGACGTTACATTATGTTTAGGCACCGCTATAGACACACGCTAGTGGGGGAATCCAGACTCCCCGAGAACCCTTTAGTATTGTTGATTTCATCAGCGTTAATTACAACCCTTGTTACTAAATTTAGTTTCAGTAATTTACTTTTATGCTCACTACACCATTTCCACCATGTCACTACTGCTTTGGATTTCTCCCAACTTGCAGGCATAGCTATTTAAACCCTTCAAGAGACAAAATATTGATTCATGTGCTCCCTGTGGGATCGATAATCTTACTCGAAAAAGGCTACAACTAAACCCCGCGCACTTGCAGGACATCACTCTACTCTCTCTTCTCCCAACCAGATTAATTTGTAAATAGCATTGGATGGCCGGCTCCCACATCATGTCCGAGGACCACGTTCGGACATAAAAAACGAACATATGTGGTGTCCATTTGCGGGTCAACATTGGAGATGCCCTTAGTAACTTAGTAGATATGTCATTGTTACTCATGTCCTTCTGTGCGAAGTACGTGAATTGTAGATTAAATCATTGTTTGCACTTACATTTGAGGTTATGTATATTTTGCAGTAAGCAATTGTTAGTCTGTTGGATAAACTTCATGTGAAGGATTTTTTTTTCACAATATTAGAATTTATCACTCGTTCCTAGCTAGTTTTAATTGCTGCCACTGATAGTGCCTATATTTGGATGGTTTCGACTTCCACCTAAGTATGGCAGCATTTCTATATTTGAATTGTGCCTCTAGAAACAAGACGTCCAGTGGATTAGGATTCACAAACAGTAGGAGAAATTTCCTCTGTTGTATGACCATGCAGAGACACTCAATGTAGAGAAGTACAACAGGAAAAATTGCCCCAAGGATCAAGAAGATATATTTGAAGTTTGTTTCATCCTTCTAGAACAAAAATTAGCCCGACAGAAGATCCGGGCTAGCGAGCGAATTTGCATTCCATGTAAATATGTCATGTTGCTTTGGTATTTGTGAAATCTCAAGGTCCCCAACAATGGTTTTATCTTGACCTCTGCTTTGCTTTGTAAAAGAATTCGGCATATTCATGCGAAAGTGTTCTTCTACTTGCGAGCTCAAAACCGTAAAATAATAAAGAATAGTAAAAAAGACAAATCTAATTATTTTGGCAACAAACATAGATGAACTGTCTACATATACACACTTGGAAATTTCATGAACAAAAAACATTTCTAGTGTTCTAGGCAGAAAATGCTTTCAAAAGTAGTTTTGTTTTCAATCATTGAATTTATTTGCTAGAGCATTTAAGAATGTTTTTCTCCATGAAATTTTGTGCAATTTTTGACAATTCTCTATTTTTTTATGGCAAACAAAGAAGTCATTAAATTTTTACTATTTTTTATTTTACTATTCATGGGACTGTTCACGAGGGAGCATTTAAGCTCACAAGTGGAAACCACATTCATGTATATATTCTTTTTTATTTGAGCAAATGTATACTCTATATATTGTTAGTTTGTTATAGATGTCTTGCTTATATATGAGGAGTGCTTTGTTGTATACAAAGCGTTTGTTAAACACAATACACTGACACAGTCACTCAACAGAATTGAGCGAAAACCTCTGATCTCAAGGAACTGAGCGTCTGGGATGTCAATCCACACTGCCAAACAATCGCATAAGGAACAGCAATCATGCAAGCAAGCTTGACACACATAATATTCAGATGTAACAAAAACAATACAAAATGAAATCCTTCAGGGAAGGCAGAGCTGATTCTTCTTCTTCGCACTGACCAGACTAACATAACAGCAACAGACTACTTCACTCCCGTCACTACCGAATCAAGAGCAACAGAAAAAAAAACATTGTACTGCAGCGTCAGACGGCGATGGCGACAGACGCCGGAGGGTCGGCGGCCCATACAATGTCCTGGAGGGCTGGCCGGAGCTCGTCGCAGCAGAACGAGAGGTACTCGAGGGTGTCACCGCCGTCCTTCTTCACGTCGACCACGAGCACCGAAGGAGCCACGCTGAATATCTCGGCGGCCACGGCGAGCCGGCCCTTGCGCCCGCCGCGTTCCGCGCCCTCGAGGCGCACGCCCCCCGGACTGCTCTTGGTCACCCGCATCCGCCCGCCGCCACGCGCAGCGACCTCCTCGAGACGGGAGACCACGCCCCGTGCTGGCTCCCGCGTCGCGAACCGCATGCCGCCCTCCCGCCGCCGACTTGCCGGGTGGCCCTCGAACAGTGACGAGAGGTCGAATCCCTCGGAGAGGGATATCAGATGGAAGGCGTTCAGCGCCTCGGGTTCGTCCTTGTCGGCGGCATCCTTCACGCATGCTGGCGGCTCAAGACTTAGAGGCTTGGCGATGGACGTCTTCTTGAACCACGGCGTCTCCACGAGCTGCGCGACGGTGATGCGGGTGGCGGGGTCGGGGTCGAGCAGCTTGGGAATGAGCCTGCGCGCATCCGTCGAGAACCACGGCGGGCATCGGTAGTCACCGCGCTGCGCCTTCTTGTACATGGTGACAACGTTGTCGTCCGGGAACGGGAGGGATCCGGCGAGGAGCACGTAGAGGATGACGCCGCAGGACCAGAGGTCGGCCTTGGCGCCGTCGTAGCCCTTGTCGCGGAGCACCTCCGGCGCGGCATAGCCCGGCGTGCCGCAGAGGGTGTGGAGAAGCCCGTCGGCGCGGGCGTGGTCGGCGAGCGCGCTGAGGCCGAAATCCACGACCTTGAGGTTCCCCGCCTCGTCGAGGAGCAGGTTCTCCGGCTTGAGGTCGCGGTGGTAGACGCCGCGGGCGTGGCAGAAGTCGACGGCGGAGATGAGCTGGCGGAAGTAGCGGCGCGCGACGTCCTCCGTGACGCGGCCGGAGCGCTCGATCCGCGCGAAGAGCTCTCCGCCGCGGACGAGCTCGAGGGCGAGGTAGATCTTGGAGCGCGTGGCCATGACCTCGTGGAGCTCGACGATGTTGGGGTGGGAGACCCGCTTCATGACGGCGATCTCCCGCTTGATCTGCTCCACCATGCCGGCGCGCACCACCTTGTCCTTGGCAACCACCTTGACCGCCACGGCCCGCCCGGTCCTCAGGTCCCGCGCGATGTGCACCCGCCCGAAGTTGCCGTGGCCGAGCACACGGCCCATCTCGTACCGCCCCTGCAGCACCCCGCCCTTCTTCCCCTCCGCCGAACCCGCCATTCCCGATCTCTCGATTCGCTCTGTTCCCTCTAGGAAGAAATCGGTGTGGAAGACAATCTACCTGGCAATCGAACTGTAGGAGCAGAGATCCGGCCACTCTACCCGTCCTCGACGTGCTTACGGTGGCAGGTGCGGCCGACGCGCAGCTTGCGCTGGACGGCGACGTCAGTGCCTGGTCTCCGCCTCATCGCTCTGCATTCCCGGCGAGACGGAGGGGACGGGGGAAGGGGACGAGAACGGGAGGCGATCGATGAGATCGGTGAGCGTGGTGTTGTGCGGTGGTGCCCTGTGATTAGTTTAGATTTGCGGCGAGCGGCTTATATTGGGAGGGAAGGGAGGGCATGGCGGCGGCCCGGGAGACCCTAGACGGCCCTGCCCCTAGGCGGCGCACCCACGCGATGCAGCAGCGCCGTTGGATGCGGATCTCACGGTCCGGTGCGTAGGAGAGAGCAATGGAACTGACATGACAAACCAATGCTTCGGGCCGAAGGTTTTCGCATCCTGACGAAGAGCAATTCTAGCACGTTTCTGCCAAAAGAAGAAACCTTCGAAATTCGGTGGAGATGTGTGTTTGCATATACACTCCAATAGGTCTTAAATTCAACATAGATACACAAATAAAAAAAGGAAATGATAAGTACCTGATGTCAGGTACACATGGCAAATTGAACGCTTTCGATAGCACGCGAGAATTACAAGTTAGTTGACACACACGGTAATTTTCTATCAAAAAATAAATTGAAGCACGAATTTGTCATGCTTGCCGACTAAAATTGTCATCCTCACGTCACTAAACTTACCATCGAAAACATTCGATTTGCCTCATACCAAACGTTCGGGTGTTATCAGATTTCACAAACAAAACACTATTCGACTTCACACACTAACCTCGGACATCTCCTCGGACACCATCCCCTGCCTCAACCGATTCTTCTCCAATAGAAGCCGACGCTCCTCCATGTCGTCCTTGCACATCTAGTTGCCGTTCGTCTCTCACCACCTTGCCAATTTTTCATATTGCTTCTTCTCCATCAAGTCCAACTTGTCTTGCGTTACTCGCGCCACCAATTTCTTCTTTATTATCAGCTTATCAACCTTCTCTCTCATGTATGAACTCTTCACTTCTCTCTCGAGCATCTCCTTCGCCCCCCGTCCTCCTATCAGGCCGTCCCTTGCTTGACCCCGGAGTAGGACTCCTAGGCCTCCTCTCATCTCATCATCATCTTCTTCGTAGTCAACCTCCGTAGAGTACGAGGTACTTGGCCCCTTAGTTTCTTCGATGGTGCCTCACCAATCCTTGTCTTCCACTTCGTGTTGTTCTTAATCAGGTTCCAATAATGGTGAAAGGCAAATATTCTTGTTGTTGGACTTGGCCATTTGCTTGTGCCGCTCCATACGATCCCGTCCTACAACATGCAAATGGAAAAACAACACAATTGCGACAATAGACAAACTGATATTGATAAAGATAAAAAAACAGTCGCATATTCATCAATGGTGACGATGTTGGGAGGCGCGTGCCTCGCTTGCCCTAAATACCTTACCCATTGGCTGCAAACCTTAAGAATGATGCTCTGATAGTTTTGTGAGCAACTTGAGTAACCATTGGGATCGACCCTGCTCGAAATAGGCTTTCGCCCCGCTTTATAAATAAAGCAACGGTCCATACAATCCAAGTTCAACCGCACTCAACATACATCGGCTGGGGCCATAGCACAATCAAGCCCAATAAAGCATAAAAGAAATAGAAAGAAAAAGCCACCTAGTGGCGTCCGCATAACGGCACTACGAGGAAGATAGTCGACGCGCCGAAGCCAGAAGCGCATCCATCATCAATCCAAGTCGGTCACGATCACGCTGCCTCGAGAGCGGGTGCCAGTGCTGCAGGAAAGCAAGGAATTTGAAGAGGGAGTCAGACGCCTTCCTCGGGAAAACCTTCTCTATCACCATCTTATTCCTAGTCGTCCAAAGAGTCCACGTCATCGCCGCAAAAATAAGCCAAAATAGGCGGCGATGACGTGACGGCTGTACAGCTCTAAGTTGGAGAAACTCAGCGAGATTTAGGGCCTCCCATTCAGGCCCCAACGCCTCGCGGACATATGTCCAAAGTACTCTCGCCGCGGTACACGAGAAGAGGATATGTGTCCCGGTCTCTGGTACCGCACAGAGAGGGCATAGACCATCACCAGGTCCGTGCCGCTTAAGTACCTCTGTCCCCAAGGGGAGGCGATCCCGTAGTAATTGCCAAACAAATATCTTAATCTTTAAAGGGATGGGGGCTTTCCAAAGTGGGGACAGCCAAGGAGTGGCCTGAGACGGGCAAAGGGCCTGGTATGCCGTGCTCACAGAGAACTCCGCCGACGGCGCGAGCCGCCAGGATACCGTGTCCGGAAAGTCCGGGAGCACGAGCGGGAGGGCAGCCCGCAGTCTAGTCCAGTCGTTATTCTCGGCTTGTCCAAAGGTGCGACGAAACCCGATGTTCCACTGTCCATCTTGGAAAGCCGAAGCCACTAGGACAGACAGATCCGAACATATCGAGAATAGTCCCGGGAAGGAAACTCGAAGGGGTTCAGCATTCAACCAAGGATCCAACCAGAATTGGATCCCTTTCCCATTCCCTAAGGAGAAGGATATCCCTAGGCGGATGTCCTCCTTGATCCTTTGGATGGCTCTCCAGAATTGTGAGCCTTCCGATCGGTTGCATGCTAAGAGCGGGTCTCCCCTCAGGTATTTTGCTTGAATGAGCTGTAACCATAATCCTCCCTCGCCGCGTAGGATGCGCCAGACCCATTTTAACATGAGCGCCACGTTCATACGCCGGGAGGCAATGATGCCCAGTCCACCACGGTCCTTGGGCATGCAAATATCCGCCCATTTTACCATGTGGTACTTTTGGCGGCCATTGGCCGCCTGCCAAAAGAACCTCGCGAGATCCCTATCGAAGGCACTATGAACGCCCTCTGGTAGGATATACATCCCCATCATGAACATGGGGAGGCTCGCAAGGATGGAACTAATAAGGATCGATTTGCTCCCTTTGGAGGTAAACCGTCCTCGCCAGGGTTCGGCCCGAGTAGCCACTCGGTCCACTAGAGGATCGAATGCACTAGTAAGGATCTTGGAGTCCGCCAACGGCATCCCCAAATAGGTTATGGGGAATGAGGTTAGCCTACAGTTTAGGTTATCCGCGATCCTCTGTTGCTCCTCTGCGGGATATCCCAAAACGATGACCTCGCTCTTGTCAAAGTTAATCTTGAGTCCCGACATCGCCTCAAAGCAGAGAAGTAGGAACTTAAGATTAACTATGTCGAGGGCGGATCCCTCCACCATAATCATGGTGTCATCGGCGTATTGGAGATGGGTGACCCCTCCTCCCGGAATTAGGTGACCAACGACTCCCGAGAGGTGGCCGGCCCTCTGAGCTTTGTCCAGGATGCCTGCCAGAGCGTCCACGGCGAAATTGAAGAGAAGAGGGGATATCGGATCCCCTTGCTTCACTCCCGTAGAGGACGAGAAGAACGGCCCCACACGAATGTGTGCTAGCTTTCCTTGTTGTGTTTCCAATACCTTCCATCGGATTGATCACTCAGTGGGGTTGGTAGAGTAATGCATTTTCACTCGGTGCATCTACACTCTTTATTTAAAAATGACTCGTTACGTCAATGACGCAAATACCCGATTGAACTAAAATTTATTTTCTTAGCAATGCGTTATGATCTAAACACGCATGTGCTTGATTATTAAATATGCTTTGTGAAGTCGAAGGTCCATTTAGCCCTATTGACTTGGCATATAAAGCTTGGCTTGTTTCAAACGCACAACACTAGTCATTATTCTTTAGGCCTACCTTTGCAAATATGGACGACCGCCACGATGACTCGTTGCACCATTGGCGCAAGTACCTAGCTTGTTTGGAATTTTGTTAGGGTACTGACCCCTTGTTTCCAACGAATGAAGGAAAATGAAATTCTAGTGCATTTTGAAACTTTGATGCTACAAATTTTACTCGTGAACCAACCTATAGTTGGATGGTTAGGAGCACAGTGGTATCCCCAGCCCACCAAGGTTCAAGTCCTGGTGCCCGCATTTATTTCTGGATTTATTTTAGGATTTCCGGTGATGTGCCTTCAGTGGAAAGAGATATGTCGGCTCAGTTTCTCGAAGGTGCTCATAAGGGTAGGGTCTACGTGTGTGTGTTTATAGGGATGAGTGTATGCGTGTATATATATGAGTGCCTGCGTTTGTATTGTGTTTTTTTTAAATTACTCACATCTCATAGAAGTCATAACCCTTTTTTCTTTAAAATGGGAGCACACTGCTAAACTTTGCCAAAAATTATGTATGCGCAGTAATCAAAGGGTTCCATTGCTTAAAAATAGTGATTACATGCTAAAATATCTGTGTTCAGTGATGGAATCAGTAATGGATGTGATGATGCTTTCCAAAAAAAATCCATCTTGTTGAAACCAATGAAAGCTAAGGGTATGTCAGTCAATTAAAGGATTACGAAAAAGGGTTTCCCCCCGCTTTATAAATAAAGCAACCATCAAATAAAGCAACCATCACCGAGCAAGTCGATACAAACACATACCCCACACCAACACAACACACACACCCAAGGCAGATACAAGGACGCTGAAAACAACAACAACACCCCAAACTACTCCAAGCAAACATTGGATAAGACCCTAAGCACTACTATGAAGGATTAGCATAAGTCCTCTGTTTGTAAGAAACTTTCAAGCATATCAAGCGGACTACGGAACAAAAGGTCACTCTTTGAACCTGTGTGTTTTATGTAGTTTGCTGCATGTGCAGATCTAGATGAAAAAATATTCGCCCTTTTACGGAGCGATCTCATAGACTCCTCCCTTCTCTGGACTCAATGTCCTTTATGTAGTTTGCTTTACCTGCAGATCTAGACGGAAAAAAATATGTTTTTATATTGCTCAGATCTACACACACACAGAAAATGATTTCATATTACACAATTTCAGGAATCTGTGAACATATTTTTTTTGACTGGAATCTATGAACATATTTCGTTCTCACTACAAAAAAAATCCTTCACGTTTTGAATACATATGGATCAAACAAGGTAAGATTAATGCAACAAGAATTTAATTTGCATTTCAACTTGTAAAACATTCAGATTTACATGACAAATAGCAATCAATTTGACTATGATATATGTATTGATCAAAATGGGAAGTTGCAAATAAATTTCGTTTCTTCACAATTATGTTTGTAAACGGTAGGACCACAAAAATGCAATCGATAAACTTGGGAAGGAAATACAGTTCCTTTAGGGCCTCTAGTGAATCTTATGTACTACAACATTTGACTGTGCCGCTCCGTTACTCCTGGCGGGATCTAGACTGGCCCCACAGATCAATACTAGTCTTTTCTGTGCACTTTGTCCTCACTCGTGCACACTTGTCGGATTCGGGGCTCCGCAGACCCAAGATAGATTCGAACTCTGGGGTGCGTGCAAGAACTCAACCTCCCCAGTCTGCCAACTCGACAATCTCACGGCCTAGCTCGATGAACTGAAGAAGAACGGGACAAGGCAATTTACCTAGGTTCGGGCCACCTTGCGGTGTAATACCCTACTCCTGCTTTGTGCTGGATTAGCCTCGAGGTGGGCTGAGGATGAACTAGCACAGTGGAAGAACAACCTCAGGAGGTGTGTTCTTGTGCGTATGAGGGTGAGGGTGGTCTGGATCCGGATCCCGGATCCCTCTCTATGGTGGTGGCTAGGCTATATTTAAAGTGGCCTTGGTCCTCTTCCCAAAATGAAGGCGGGAAGGGATCCCACAACGGCCAAATTAGAAGGGAGACAACTAGTACATATTATCCTGACGAAAGGTGGTCTTCGCCTGCAAGGCTTCTGGTCGTGACGCCGTGGTGGGCTCGACGATGACCTCCGTCCTACCCTCCTGGCGGTCTTGGTCTTGTTGCATGGAAATGGAAACCTTTGGTTGATGCCTCGGGACTCCGCGCCTATGCTTGCCTCTTTAGCACCAAAGAGGAAACTTGCTGTACTGCGCCCGCTGAAGCCCGCCTGGCCTTGGTCGTCATGGCTTGCTGAGGGAGTCCTGGACTAGGGGGTCCTCGGGCGTCCGGCCTATCATCAATGGGCCGGACTGATGGGCTGTGAAGACATGAAGGCCGAAGACTGTGCCCGTGTCCGGATTGGACTCTCCTTGGCGTGGAAGGTAAGCTTGGCGATCAACTATGTAGATTCCTTTCTATGTAACCGACTCCATGTAACCCTAGATCTCTCCGGTGTCTATATAAACCGGAGAGCGTAGTCCGGATAGGCGGATACTCATTACCATAGTCAGACAGGCTAGACTTCTAGGGTTTAGCCATTACGATCTCGAGGTAGATCAACTCTTGTAATACTCATATTCATCAAGATCAATCAAGCAGGAAGTAGGGTATTACCTCCATAGAGAGGGCCCGAACCTGGGTAAACATCGTGTCCCCCGTCTCCTGTTACCATCGATCCTAGACGCACAGTTCGGGACCCCCTACCCGAGATCCGCCGGTTTTGACACCGACATTGGTGCTTTCATTGAGAGTTCCACTGTGCCGTCGACGAAAGGTTTGATGGCTCCTTCAATCGTCCATAGCGACGCTGTCTAAGAGGAAACCTTCCTTCCCGGATAGATCTTCGTGTCCGGCGGCTTCGTACTGCGGGCCAACTCGCTTGGCCATCTGGAGCAGATCGATAGCTACGCCCCTGGCCATGAGGTCAGATTCGTAAGCTCGAATTACGTTGCGGACATCCGTGGAGACTCGATCTTCACCGGATTCAAGACCGCGACGATCGCTCACCCCGATGAACATGACCTAAATCTGTCATCGGACCGCATCCAGGAGATGGTTCCTGTAACTACTTTGGCCTTAGATCCGGAGCCGATCGCGCCATCCAAGGCCACAGATTCCACGGCGTTGGAGCCGCACACAGACTTAGCCTCGTGCAATGTTTGTGTCAACGGAACTCCGGACTCGTTTCCGTCTGCAAGTTCCGAACCACGTGCGTTTGCGAATACCGAGCTGGATCGGTTATCGATTTTCGAATTCAGCGCCGCAGGCATCTTCCAGCACTCACCTTTCGGTGATGTGCTAAACTCTTTGAAGAACTTGTCCTTGGAGAGGGACTCACAGCCGAACTATGTCCGGTTAGAACTAGGGGCTGAGGGTGGAGAATTTAGTTTCCCACCCGCCACCCACTTCATAGCCACTATCGAAGACTTAACCGATGAGCTTGATTATGGCTCCGAAGACATCGACGGTATGGACGACGATGCCGACGAGGAGCAGGGCCAGGAACCGCCATTCACTGGACGATGGACGGCCACCTCCTCATATGACGTATACATGGTGGATACACCAAAAGATAATAGTGGTGATGACAAGGAAGACCCAGCAAAGGAGGATGACCCCTCTAAGACACAACCAAAGCGCCGGCGTCAGCGGCGCCGCTCTAAGTCCCGCCGCAGTAGGGATAGCAACACCGGCACAGGAGACGACAACACTCCGGACGGTGCTGAAGACACAGAAGAACCCGATGAACAAACTGAACAAGACAATCGGGAATCAGGGCATGTTAGCCCCGACAAACAGGCCATAGAGGAAGACTCAGAGGATGATAGTTACCGTCCACCCTCCGAGGAGGAGACGAGCCTCGGCAACGAAGACTTCATCATGCCCAAGGATCCCCTGGAGCAGGAGCGCTTTAAGCTTCAGCTCATAGCCACCGCAAGGAGCCTGAAAAAGAAACAGCAGCAGCTTCAAGCTGAACAAGATCTGCTCGTCGACAGATGGACTGATGTCCTGGCAGCCGAAGAATACGGCCTCAAGCGTCCAGCCAAGAGTTACCCGAAATGCAGACTGCTACCTCAGTTCGATGAGGAAGCGCCGGAGCCCATACCTCCCTCACGCAATGCGGAACGACCACCACGTGGTTGGGATAGTGCGGCGGACCGACCACCTCGTGGCCGAGATAAAACAACAACTTATGCCAAACACCAGCCCGCCCCACCGCCTCGTAAAAATAGAGACAAAACAGCTCGGGACTATATATACGACCTTCGGCAGGAGCTGGACAACAGAGCAGGTCACACCAGATCAATCTACGGATCACGAGGATGCCTTTCGACTCGCAACGACGGCTACCTATTCGGACGTGACAAACCTAGTCATGCCCGGGCCGATAACCGCGGGCGCACTTCGTCGAAGATGCACCGTGATGCGGCCCGATATAGAGGCGCCGCACACCCTCTCTGCTTCACAGATAAGGTACTGGATCATGAATTCCCCGAAGGATTCAAGCCCGTCAATATAGAATCATACGACGGAACAACCGATCCCGCAGTATGGATCAAAGATTTTATTCACCACATCCATATGGCCCGAGGAGATGATCTCCACGCCATCAAATACCTCCCACTAAAACTAAAAGGGCCAGCTAGATACTGGTTAAATAGCCTGCCTGAAAATTCTATCGGCAGCTGGGAGGACTTGGAAGAAGCTTTTCTTGACAACTTCTAAGGCACTTACGTCCGGCCATGAGACGCCGATGACTTAAGTCATATAGTTCAACAACCTGGAGAATCAGCTAGAAAATTCTGGACTAGGTTCCTAACCAAAAAGAACCAAATCGTTGACTGTCCGGATGCCGAAGCCCTAGCGGCCTTCAAACACAGCATCCGTGACGAATGGCTCGCCCGCCACCTCGGCCAAGAAAAGCCGAAGTCCATGGCAGCCCTCACGGCACTCATGACCCGCTTTTGCGCGGGTGAGGATAGTTGGCTCGCTCGTAGTACAAACACAGCCAACGAGGCAGGCCCCTCTGAGGCCAAAAACAGCACCGGCAAGCTCCGGCGCAATAGACACAAACGCCAAAATAATGGCGATAACACCGATGACACGGCAGTTCACGCCGGATTCAGTGGCTCCAAGTTCGGCCAGCGAAAGAAGCCTTATAAAAGGAATAGCGAGGGACCATCCAGCTTAGATCGCATACTCGATCGTCCGTGCCAGATACATGGCACCCCAGACAAACAAGCCAATCATACCAACAGAGATTGCCGGGTTTTCAAGCAAGCCAGCAAGTCAAATGCCGAGAGCAAGGAAATGGGCTCGCAAAGCGAGGACCACGACGAAGAGCCCCGACAGCCGAACACTGGGGGGGCAGAAGAAATTTCCCCCTCAAGTCAAAACGGTGAACATGATATACGCTACACACATCCCCAAAAGGGAGCACAAGCGCGCACTCAGGGACGTCTATGCGGTAGAGCCAGTCGCCCCAAAATTCAACCCGTGGTCGTCGTTCCCGATCACCTTCGATCGTCGAGATCATCCAACTAGTATCCGCCACGGCGGTTCGGCCGCACTGGTCCTCGACCCAATCATCGACGGATTCCACCTAACACGAGTCCTAATGGACGGGGGTAGCAGTCTCAACCTGCTCTACCAGGACACAGTGCACAAAATGGGCATTAACCCAACACGGATCAAGCCCACAAGGATTACCTTTAAAGGAGTCATACCAGGTGTAGAGGCCCGTTGTACAGGCTCCATCACGCTGGAAGTGGTCTTCGGTTCCCCGGACAACTTCCGAAGCGAAGAATTAATCTTCGACATCGTCCCCTTTAGCAGCGGCTATCATGCACTGCTTGGACGAACCGCATTTGCTCGATTCAATGCAGTGCCACATTATGCTTATCTTAAGCTCAAGATGCCCGGTCCACGCGGCGTCATAACAGTCAATGGAAACACGGAACGCTCCCTCCGAACAGAGGAGCACACAGCCGCCCTAGCAGCAGAGGTACAGAGCGGCCTTCTCAAGCAGAACCGCAATCCGGTTGCCGAGCCCCTAGACACCGTTAAGAAGGTCCGGACTACGCTGCAACAGGACAGCTCGGCTCGTCAAGAGCTCGACTAGCAATTCGGTCTCCGTCCCAGCCCCGATCAAGTAGTGGCATTCGTACCACGCGCACATAATTACGCGCTCAAAATCCCATGGGCATCGGTGGAGGCATACCTTGTGGTCCACAGTACGGATCGACCGACCCCGGACTAACACATACTTCCACCTTATTCTTTCCTACTTGTTTCAGGTTCCTTTCTCCACATGCCTGATCACCGGTCCTTTCGAAGGATAGACATACAAAGGCAGCAAGCAGCATATGTGTGTAGGGTAACCCTCGGTTCAGCTCTTCTTGACAGCAATCTTATTTATTTCTCAGGATCCGCACGCTGCGCCCTCTTGATTTTGGCATGTTAAATAGCCTTTTTGCTTACTACATTACTTGTACAAGTACGCCTTGACATATTAAGGGTAGTGTCAGCTTATTACTTGATTTACTACTCTTTTTCCTTACCTTTTACTTATTACTCATTGCACACATACATTCTGGTACGAATGATTGCGCCAGGGGCTTCATCGCGCCCCGCATTACGGCAACAAAAGTTTGAACACTTTTACAGTACAGTTCGGCACCCCAAACTTATATCATTATATGCATCGGCTCCGAATCATGTCTTTGGTCAATAGTTGGGTTGCCCGGCTCCTGTACTTACTACCTTACGTTCCGCTATATCGGCTAGGGTAGTAAAGGGAGAACTACTGTGATCGTGTCCCGGTTCTTCCGGACGAGCACCTCAGTAGAGAAAGCCGAAAACTGACTGTCATGATGCGGCGAGAGCTGGTCAGCTATTCGAGAGGTCTCAAAATCCCTAGAGATTTTTTCCGCTTTATGCGAGGAATCGGCTTTTCTCCGATTAGGCGTGTATAGCGCCCCTAGTTCGGCCTTCCGAACACCAGGGGCTTCGCCAAAATTTTCACTGTCAAACTCCTATGGCTAAGTGAGGGTAATAAAGGCCGTATAGTCTGATTGCCTTGTTCGTTGCGCTAAACACCTCCTTTAAGGACCAGAATGTGGAGTAAAGAGTGTTTAGATTTATCCCGAACACCCCCGTACTATTTACGTGGGGGCAGAAGCCGACGACTGGTCAACCCCCAGATTATGATAAACGGCCGCACAGGAGGTAAAAATTCCATTACAAGTATCACATTACATACCGATCTTGTTTCATATTACAGGACAACCCGAATGTTTTCATGGGAATATCACGTCCTTCGCACATTGCTTCGCCACAAGGCGAGATCCCTCCAGGACTCCGTCAAAATACAGCTCAGGTCGACGATGCTCCTTGCCCTTCGGCGGCCCCTCGGTCATCAGCTTCTTGGCATCCAGCTTCGCCCAATGCATCTTGACACGGGCAAATGCCATTCGTGCACCTTCAATGCAGACCGATCGCTTCACGGCTTCGAGCCATGGGCAGGCACTAACAAGCCGCTTCACGAGTCCGAAGTAGCTGCTGGGTATTGGCTCGGCAGGCCACAGCCGGACTATCAGGTCCTTCATGGCTAGCTCGGCCGACCGGTGCAGCTCGACCAGCTGCTTTAGCTGGTCGCTAAAAGGCACCGGATGTTCTGGTCCAAGATATTGAGACAAGAATAACCTCTCCGTCGACATCCCCTCTTCGGCTCGATAAAACTCTGCAGCATCTGATATGCTGCACCGCAGATTCATAAACGCCCCTGGAAAACACAACTTCGGGTAAGTACAAGGAATGTTTCCTTCGCATACTTGCTTTGCATAAGCGTATGACTTACCCGCTGCAATCTTCTTGGCCGCCTGAATCTCCTGGAGGGCGCTCTGGGCTTCGGCTCGGGCATCCTGCGCGCTCTGGCGGGCCTTCGCAAGTTCGGACTCTTGCGTCCTAAAATCGCGCTCCAAGGACTCGAGCTTCTCGATGGCGTCCTGGAGCTCTTGCTGGGCCTTGTTAACCAGGGCCTCGTGCTTCTCGCACGAGGCGCGTTCCTTGGCCGCTTTGTCTTCGGCCTCGGCTAACGCCTTCTTGAGGGCTGCCACCTCGGTCGTGGCCCCTAATACAGTCCATGACACTTTAGTCCGCACGGACCATTCACCCTTGGGGGGGGGGGGGGGGGGGGGGGGGGGGGGGGGGGGGGGGGGGGGGGGGGGGGGGGGGGGGGGGGGGGGGGGGGGGGGGGGGGGGGGGGGGGGGGGGGGGGGGGGGGGGGGGGGGGGGGGGGGGGGGGGGGGGGGGGGGGGGGGGGGGGGGGGGGGGGGGGGGGGGGGGGGGGGGGGGGGGGGGGGGGGGGGGGGGGGGGGGGGGGGGGGGGGGGGGGGGGGGGGGGGGGGGGGGGGGGGGGGGGGGGGGGGGGGGGGGGGGGGGGGGGGGGGGGGGGGGGGGGGGGGGGGGGGGGGGGGGGGGGGGGGGGGGGGGGGGGGGGGGGGGGGGGGGGGGGGGGGGGGGGGGGGGGGGGGGGGGGGGGGGGGGGGGGGGGGGGGGGGGGGGGGGGGGGGGGGGGGGGGGGGGGGGGGGGGGGGGGGGGGGGGGGGGGGGGGGGGGGGGGGGGGGGGGGGGGGGGGGGGGGGGGGGGGGGGGGGGGGGGGGGGGGGGGGGGGGGGGGGGGGGGGGGGGGGGGGGGGGGGGGGGGGGGGGGGGGGGGGGGGGGGGGGGGGGGGGGGGGGGGGGGGGGGGGGGGGGGGGGGGGGGGGGGGGGGGGGGGGGGGGGGGGGGGGGGGGGGGGGGGGGGGGGGGGGGGGGGGGGGGGGGGGGGGGGGGGGGGGGGGGGGGGGGGGGGGGGGGGGGGGGGGGGGGGGGGGGGGGGGGGGGGGGGGGGGGGGGGGGGGGGGGGGGGGGGGGGGGGGGGGGGGGGGGGGGGGGGGGGGGGGGGGGGGGGGGGGGGGGGGGGGGGGGGGGGGGGGGGGGGGGGGGGGGGGGGGGGGGGGGGGGGGGGGGGGGGGGGGGGGGGGGGGGGGGGGGGGGGGGGGGGGGGGGGGGGGGGGGGGGGGGGGGGGGGGGGGGGGGGGGGGGGGGGGGGGGGGGGGGGGGGGGGGGGGGGGGGGGGGGGGGGGGGGGGGGGGGGGGGGGGGGGGGGGGGGGGGGGGGGGGGGGGGGGGGGGGGGGGGGGGGGGGGGGGGGGGGGGGGGGGGGGGGGGGGGGGGGGGGGGGGGGGGGGGGGGGGGGGGGGGGGGGGGGGGGGGGGGGGGGGGGGGGGGGGGGGGGGGGGGGGGGGGGGGGGGGGGGGGGGGGGGGGGGGGGGGGGGGGGGGGGGGGGGGGGGGGGGGGGGGGGGGGGGGGGGGGGGGGGGGGGGGGGGGGGGGGGGGGGGGGGGGGGGGGGGGGGGGGGGGGGGGGGGGGGGGGGGGGGGGGGGGGGGGGGGGGGGGGGGGGGGGGGGGGGGGGGGGGGGGGGGGGGGGGGGGGGGGGGGGGGGGGGGGGGGGGGGGGGGGGGGGGGGGGGGGGGGGGGGGGGGGGGGGGGGGGGGGGGGGGGGGGGGGGGGGGGGGGGGGGGGGGGGGGGGGGGGGGGGGGGGGGGGGGGGGGGGGGGGGGGGGGGGGGGGGGGGGGGGGGGGGGGGGGGGGGGGGGGGGGGGGGGGGGGGGGGGGGGGGGGGGGGGGGGGGGGGGGGGGGGGGGGGGGGGGGGGGGGGGGGGGGGGGGGGGGGGGGGGGGGGGGGGGGGGGGGGGGGGGGGGGGGGGGGGGGGGGGGGGGGGGGGGGGGGGGGGGGGGGGGGGGGGGGGGGGGGGGGGGGGGGGGGGGGGGGGGGGGGGGGGGGGGGGGGGGGGGGGGGGGGGGGGGGGGGGGGGGGGAAGACATGAAGACCGAAGACTATACCCGTGTCCGGATTGGACTCTACTTGGCATGGAAGGCAAGCTAGGCGATCGATTATGAAGATTCCCTATTATGTAACCGACCTCATGTAACCCTAGATCTCTCCGGTGTCTATATAAACCGGAGAGCATAGTCCGGATAGGACAGATTCATTACCATATACTCATAGGTTAGACCTCTAGGGTTTAGCCATTACGATCTCGTGGTAGATCAACTCTTGTAACACTCATATTCATCAAGATCAATCAAGCAGGAAGTAGGGTATTACCTCCATAGAGAGGGCCCGAACCTGGGTAAACATCGTGTCCCCCGTCTCCTTTTACCATCGATCCTAGACGCACAGTTCGGGACCCCCTACCCGAGATCCGCCGGTTTTGACACCGACATTGGTGCTTTCATTGAGAGTTCCACTGTGCCGTCGACGAAAGGACTCGATGGCCCCTTCGATCGTCAGTAATGACGCCACCCAGGGAGAAACCTTCCTCCCCGGACAAATCTTTGTGTTCGGCGGCTTCGTACTGCGGGCCAACTCGCTTGGCCGCCTGGAGTAGATCGATGGCTACGCCCCTGGCCACCAGGTCAGATTTGGAAGCTCAAACTATGTCGCGGATATCCGTGGAGACTTGATCTTCAATGGATTCAAGACCGCGGCAATTGCTTCCCCGTGCTCCGATGAACATGACTTAAATCAGTTATCGAACTACGTCCAGGAGATGGATCCTGTTGCTGCAACGGCTTTGGAACCGAAGCAGATTGCGCCCTCCGAGGACACGAAGCCTACGGCGTTGGAGCCGCACACGGACTCGACATCCTGCAATGCTTGCATCAATGGAACTCCGGACTCGTATCCGGCCATACGTTCCGGACCAGGTGCGCCTGCGGACACCGATCTGGATCGGTTATCGATTTTCAAATTTAGCGCCGCAGACATCTTCCAGCATTTGCCTTTGGGTGACGTACTAAACTCTTTGAAGAAATTGTCCTTGGAGGAAGACTCACAACTTAACTATGTTCGGTTCGAGCTAGAGGCGGATGACGAGGAATTTTGCTTCCCACCCGCCACCCACTTCATAGCCACCGTCGATGACTTAACCGACGTGCTTGACTATGGCTCCGAAGACATCGAAGGTATGGACGACGATGCCGACAAGGAGCAAGGCCAAGACCCGCCATTCACTGGACATTGGACGGCCACCTCTTCGTACGATGTGTACATGGTTGATACACCTAAAGGATCTGGCGACGACAAAGAAGAGCCGGATAAAAACAAACCCTCGGAGACGCAGTCCAAGCGCCGGCGCCCCAAACGCCATTCTAAGCCTCGTCGCTCAAAGGATGGCAACACTGGCACCGGAGAAAATAGTACTCCGGGCGACGCCGAAAACAATGAAGACCCTGTCGGAGCTATATCCGAACAGGAGGAAAATGGCAACGAGCAGGATAACCCTGATGAACAGGCCATAGAAGATGACCCGGAGGACGATAGCTATCATCCACCCTCCGAGGAGGAGACAAGCCTCGGCAACGACGATTTCATCGTGTCTGAGGACCCTCTGGAACAGGAGCGCTTTAAGCTTCAACTCATAGCCACCGCAAGGAGCCTGAAAAAGAAACAACAGCAGCTTCAAGCTGAACAAGATCTGCTCGTCGACAGATGGACTAACGTCCTGACAGCGGAAGAATATGGCCTCAAGTGTCCAGCCAAGAGCTACCCAAAACACAGACTGCTACCTCAATTCGATGAGGAGGCACCGGAGCACACATCTCCCTTGCGTAATGCAGAACAACCACCGCGTGGTCGAGACAGGGCGGCTGACCGGCCACCCCACGGCCGGGACAAAGCGGCAACTCAGGCCGAACAGCAGCCTGCCCCACCACTTCGCAAAAACAGGGACAAACCAGCTCGGGACCATACGTACGACCTTCGGCAGACCCTGGATAGTAAAGCAGGACATACAAGATCGATCCACGGATCGCGAGGACGTGCCTCGAGGCACGAAGACGGCTACCTATTCGGACGTGATAAATCTAACCACGCCCGGGCCGAATACCGCAGACGGACTCCATCAGAGCTACGCCACGACTCGGCCCGATATAGAGGTGCTGCACACCCTCTCTGCTTCATAGATGAAGTACTGGACCATGAATTCCCCGAGGGGTTCAAGCCCGTCAACATCGAATCATACGACGGCACAACCAATCCCGCAGTATGGATCGAGGATTTCATTCTCCACATACATATGGCTCGAGGAGACGACCTCCACGCCATCAAATACCTCCCACTAAAGCTCAAAGGGCCAGCTCGGCACTGGCTTAACAGCCTGCCTGAAAATTCTATCGGCAGCTGGGAGGACTTGGAGGAGGCTTTCCTGGACAACTTCCAAGGGACTTATGTCCGGCCACCAGACACCGATGACTTAAGCCACATAGTTCAACAACCCGGAGAATCAGCCAGAAAATTCTGGACTAGGTCCCTAACCAAAAAGAACCAGATCGTCGATTGTCCGGACGCCGAAGCACTAGCGGCATTTAAGCATAGCATCCAGGACGAATGGCTCGCCCGCCACCTCGGCCAAGAAAAACCAAGGTCCATGGCAGCCCTCACGGCACTCATGACCCACTTTTGCGCGGGAGAAGATAGTTGGCTGGCTCGCAGTACAAACACGGCCAACGAAACTTCTCTATATAAGAGTTTGTCCAGGCTTGTCCTTTGCTACAAAAAGGATTGGGCCACCTTGCTGCACTTTATTTACTTTTGTTACTTGTTGCTCGTTGAGGGAGTCCTGGACTAAGGGGTCCTCGGGCGTGGGGGGGGGGGGGGGGGGGGGGGGGGGGGGGGGGGGGGGGGGGGGGGGGGGGGGGGGGGGGGGGGGGGGGGGGGGGGGGGGGGGGGGGGGGGGGGGGGGGGGGGGGGGGGGGGGGGGGGGGGGGGGGGGGGGGGGGGGGGGCAACAGAAACAAACACCGAAGCAACGGCGATAACACCGATGACACAATAGTTCATGTCGGATTCAGTGGCTCCAAGTCTGACCAGCGAAAGAAGCCCTATAAAAGGAGCAACGGAAAACCATCCAGCTTGGACCGCATACTTGATCGTCCCTGCCAAATACATGGCACCCCAGATAAACCGGCCAACCATACTAATAGAGATTGCCGGGTCTTCAAACAAGCCAGCAAGGTAAATAGCAGAAGCAAAGAAGGGGGATCACAAAGTGAGGACGAGGACGAAGAGCCCCGGCAGCCAAACACTGGAGGGCAGAAGAAATTCCCCCTCACACCAAGACGGTGAACATGATATACGCTACACACATCCCTAAAAGGGAGCGCAAGCAAGCTCTTAGGGACGTCTACGCGGTAGAGCCGGCCGCCCCTAAATTCAATCCATGGTCGTCATTTCCGATCACCTTTGATCGTCGAGATCACCCAACTAGTATCCGTCATGGCGGTTCGGCCGCATTGGTTCTCGACCCAATCATCGACGGATTTCACCTGACTCGAGTCCTAATGGATGGGGGTAGCAGCCTCAACCTGCTATATCAGGATACAGTACGTAAAATGAGCATTGACCCCTTATGAGTCAAACCCACGAAGACTACCTTTAAAGGAGTCATACCAGGCACAGAGGCCCGTTGTACCGGCTCAATAACGCTGGAAGTAGTATTCGGTTCCCCGGATAACTTCCGAAGCGAAGAACTAATCTTCAATATAGTCCCATTTCGCAGCGGCTATCACGCACTGCTCGGGCGAACAGCATTCGCCAGATTCAACGCGGTGCCGCATTTTGCTTATCTCAAGCTCAAGATGCCCGGTCCATGTGGCGTCATTACAGTAAATGGAAACACGGAATGCTCCCTCCGTACAGAGGAGCACACCGCCGCCCTAGCAGCAGAAGTACAGAGTGGCCTTCTCAAGAAGCACTATAATCCGGCTGCCGAGCCCCTGGACATCGTTAAGAGGGTCTGAACTACACTGCCGCAGGACAGCTCGGCTCGTCACGGGCCAAACTAGCAATTTGGCCTCCGTTTTAGCCTCGATGAGGCAATGGTATTATTACCGCGCGCATATAAATTACGCACTCGAGGCCCCATAGGTACTGACGGAGGCACAACTCGCTCGCGATCCACAGTACGGCCTGATAGACCCTGGGATTCGCAAGCTTTCACTTTTTCTTTTACGGGTTTTCTTCTCATTTCAAGGTCTATACGGATGACCCGCTTGCAGAACACACCAAGAAGGCAAGGAGCTTTGGCGTACAAGGGAACCCCCAGGTGGTCTCTAATAAATAATTACCATACTTGTCTTACATACCCGCATGCAGCTCGCCCTTGGTTACGGCATGTTAAATAGCCTTACGTGCTTATCACATTACTTGTACAAAGTACGCCTCGACGTACTGATTACGTCACAATGGTGAATAAATGGTGGCGTCAGCTCATTAATTAATTTTTTTCCATTTTTCACCTCAGTATCTATTACTCATTGCACGCGTACATCATGGTACGTACTAATATGCCAGGGGCTTCATTACACCCCGCATCACGGCAATAAAAGTCCGAACACTTTTACAGTATAGTTCGGCACCCTGAACTTATAGCATTATATGCATCGGCTCTGAATCATGTCTTTGGTCAATAGTTGGGTTGCCCGGCTCCTGTGCTTACTACCTTACATTCCGCTATATCAGCTAGGGTAGTAAAGGGAGAACTACTGCAATTGTGTCCCGGTTATTCCGGACGAGCACCTCAGTAGAGAAAGCCGAAAACTGACTGTCATGATGCGGCGTGAGCTGGTCAGCTGTTCGTGAGGTCCCAAATCGTTGGAGATTTTTTCCGCTTCTTGCGAAGAGTCGGTTCTTCCGATTAGGCGTGTATAACGCCCCTAATTCGGCCTTCCGAATACCAGGGGCTTTGCCAACTTTATTCATTGTCAAACTCCTATGGCTAAGTGAGGGCGGTAAAGGCCGCATAGTCTGATTGCCTTGTTCGTTGTGCTAAACACCTCCTTTAAGGACCAGAATGTGGAGTAAATAGTGTTTAGATTTATCCCGAACACCCCCGTACTATCTATGTGGGGGCAGAAGCCGACGACTGGTCATCCCTCAGATTTAATAAACGGCCGCACAGGAGGTAAAAATTTAAAATCATAAACATTATACTACATAACATCTTTGTTCCATATTACAGGGCAAGATAATACACATGTTCTTATGGGAATATAATATCCTTTGAACATTGCTCCGCCGCAAGGCGGGATCCCTCCAGGACACCATCAAAATAATGCTCGGGTCGACGATGCTCCTTGCCCTCCGGCGGTCCCTCGATCATCAGCTTCTTGGCATCCAGCTTTGCCCAATGCATCTTGACACGAGCAAAAGCCATAAGCGCACCTTCAATGCAGACCGACCGCTTCACGGCTTCGAGCCGCGGACAGGCACTCACAAGCCACTGCACAAGTCCGAAATAGCTGCCAGGTGTATGATCGGCAGGCCACAGCCGGACTATCAGGTCCTTCATGGCCAGTTCGGCCAACCTGTGCAGTTCGACCAGCTGCTTTAGCTGGTCACTGAAGGTCACCGGATGTTCGGATCCCAGATGTTGGGACCAGAACAGCTTCTCCGTTGACATCCCTTCTTCGGCTCTATAATGCTCGGCCGTGTCCGACACACTGTGCGGCAGACCTGCAAATGCCCCTGGAAAACCAAAATTCAGGACAAGTACAAGGGATTTTTTCTCTACATATTTTCTCGGCATGGTGAAAGACTCACCTGCCGCACTTTTCTGGGCCACTTGAATCTCCTAGAGGGCGCTCTGGGCCTCGGCTCGTGCATCCTACACGCTCTGGCGAGCCTTCGCCAATTCATACTCCCGCGCCTTAAAATCGAGCTCCAAGGACTCAAACTTCTCTATCGCGCCCTGGAGCTGCTGCTGCGCCTCGGCAACCCGGGCCTCGTGCTTCTCGCGCGACGCGCGTTCCTTGGCTGCTTTGTCCACGGCCTCGGCTAGCGCCTCCTTAAGGGTTGCCACCTTGGTCGTGGCCCCTAATAAAGTTTATGAAACTTTCAGTCTGGTCGGACTATTCATTTTTTCAATGTACCCACGGGTTACTGCATACCTTGGCTATCCTCCAACTGCTTCTTCACGCGGCCGAGCTCCTCCTCGGCCCGCTCCAATTTCTGCTTCAGTCCGGAGACCTCCGCAGCATGAGCAGTGGCAGCCTGTAGTGATACCTGCTTATTCACATAGACAACTCACGTTAGACTCCTGCGATTTTTTGATCCTCTGTTCGGCTTTTCCTCCCGAACACCAAACAGAGCATCAGGGGCTACTGTCTATACTGTGATATTTTTCTTACAATCACATGACTTACCTCAAAGCCTATTAGAAGGCTAGTGCAGGCTTCGGTCAGTCCATTTTTAACGAACTGAACCTTCTCTATTACCGTGTCCATAAGGATACGATGTTCATCCACGATAGAGGCACCTCGTAGCGCCTCCAGCAGATTATCCGGTGCCTCTGGTTGGACAGAGGTCACCAGTGGAGCAGGCACACTCCCTCCTTGTAGCGAATGCTGTTCGCCGGACCCCGGAGCCGTGTTGATTTCCGGAATGGTATCCGGCTGGGGTCCGAAGGGAACTTGGGCCCCGTCACCAGTCCCCATGGGGGCTTTTGGGGGGGGGGGGGGGGGGGGGGGGGGGGGGGGGGGGGGGGGGGGGGGGGGGGGGGGGGGGGGGGGGGGGGGGGGGGGGGGGGGGGGGGGGGGGGGGGGGGGGGGGGGGGGGGGGGGGGGGGGGGGGGGGGGGGGGGGGGGGGGGGGGGGGGGGGGGGGGGGGGGGGGGGGGGGGGGGGGGGGGGGGGGGGGGGGGGGGGGGGGGGGGGGGGGGGGGGGGGGGGGGGGGGGGGGGGGGGGGGGGGGGGGGGGGGGGGGGGGGGGGGGGGGGGGGGGGGGGGGGGGGGGGGGGGGGGGGGGGGGGGGGGGGGGGGGGGGGGGGGGGGGGGGGGGGGGGGGGGGGGGGGGGGGGGGGGGGGGGGGGGGGGGGGGGGGGGGGGGGGGGGGGGGGGGGGGGGGGGGGGGGGGGGGGGGGGGGGGGGGGGGGGGGGGGGGGGGGGGGGGGGGGGGGGGGGGGGGGGGGGGGGGGGGGGGGGGGGGGGGGGGGGGGGGGGGGGGGGGGGGGGGGGGGGGGGGGGGGGGGGGGGGGGGGGGGGGGGGGGGGGGGGGGGGGGGGGGGGGGGGGGGGGGGGGGGGGGGGGGGGGGGGGGGGGGGGGGGGGGGGGGGGTTCCAGATTTCTTTGTGCGTTGTGCCGAAGAGCTCCAGTAGCGTCTGGTGCTTGGCCGGCTCAAACTCCCACAAACTATAAGTTCGGCGTTGGCACGGAAGGACCCGACGAACAAGCATAACCTGGACTACGGTGACAAGCTTGATCTTATTCTCTATCATGTTCTGGATGCACGTCTGGAGCCCTGTCAGCTCGGCCAAGGGACCCCGGGTTAGGCCCCGCTCTTGCCAAGAAGTGAGCCGCATCGGGACTCTAGATCGGAATTCGGGGGCCGCCACCCAGTTGGCGTCGCGCGGCTCGGTGATATAAAACCACCCCGATTGCCACCCCTTCACCGTCTCCGCGAACGAGCCTTCGGGCCAGGTGACGTTGGGCATCTTGCCTACCATGGCGCCTCCGCACTCTGCTTGTTGACCGCGCACTACTTTCGGCCTCACATTGAAGGTCTTCAGCCACAGGCCGAAGTGAGGCAGGATGCGGAGAAAAGCCTCACAAACGACGATAAATGCCGAAATATTGAGGATGAAGTTGGGGGCTAGGTCGTGAAAATCCAGCCCGTAGTAAAACATCAACCCGCGGACGAATGGGTGAAGAGGGAACCCAAGCCCGCGGACGAAGTGTGTAAGAAACACAACCCTCTCGTGGGGCTCGGGATTGGGGACGATCTGTCCCTTGGCCAGGAGTCGATGGGCGATCTCTTTGGCCAGATATCCGGCCTCCCGGAGCTCCTTGATATCCTTCTTCTTGACGGAAGAGGCCATCCATTTACGTCCAGCTCCGGATCCGGACATTTTTGGAGTACTTTCTTGAACTAGGGAAAAGCTAGAGCTTGGGCACTGGAGCTCAAGGACGGAAGGGCTGAGGAAGAGAAAGGGTGTGGGTGAAAGAAGGGGATCCTTACTCCCTTATAGAGGCCGCGAATGTCAAACGCCTCCCCACTCGCTTTAAACTCGCCTATTCCCAAAGGCTGTATAAACGGCACGGTTGAGTTACCCATGCCCGCCTTGATGATGATCCCGCAATAAGGGGACACGATCTCTGCTTCGACAAGACGTGCCAATAGCAACCGCGTCTTGAAACGTGGGACAACGGTTCAAAATTATGACCGGACAGACATAATGTTGCGTTGCAAAAGGCTGCCAGTAGATTAGACTCGTGTAAAAATATGTATATTCTCTCTGCGATTGTGCATGGTGTGTGACAGGTCCAGATACAATCATTACATCTGAAGACCATTTTGGAGTTCGGAAAAAGGGGAACCCGCCTTGCAATGCCGAAGACAATCTGCGCGCCGGACTCCTCGTCATTGAAGCCAGGTTCAGGGGCTACTGAGGGAGTCCTGGACTAAGGGGTCCTCGGGCGTCCGGCCTGTTATCCATGGGCCGGACTGATGGGCTATGAAGACATGAAGACCGAAGACTATACCCGTGTCTGGATTGGACTCTACTTGGCGTGGAAGGCAAGCTAGGCGATCAATTATGAAGATTCCCTCTTATGTAACCGACCTCATGTAACCCTAGATCTCTCCGGTGTCTATATAAACCGGAGAGCATAGTCCGGATAGGACAGATTCATTACCATATACTCATAGGCTAGACCTCTAGGGTTTAGCCATTACGATCTCGTGGTAGATCAACTCTTGTAACACTCATATTCATCAAGATCAATCAAGCAGGAAGTAGGGTATTACCTCCATAGAGAGGGCCCGAACCTGGGTAAACATCGTGTCCCCCGTCTCCTGTTACCATCGATCCTAGACGCACAGTTCGGGACCCCTTACCCGAGATCGGCCGATTTTGACACCGACACTCGTTACAAATTATCTTATCACAAAACTATTTGTTACCTATTATTTCAGTGCTTGCAGAGAATACCTTGCTGAAAACCGCTTATCATTTCCTTCTGCTCCTCGTTGGGTTTGACACTCTTACTTATCGAAAGGACTATGATAGATCCCCTATACTTGTGGGTCATCAAGACTCTTTTCTGGCGCCGTTGCCGGGGAGTGAAGCGCCTTTGGTAGGTGGAATTTGGTAAGGGAAAATTTATATAGTGTGCTGAAATTTACTGTCACTTGTTACTATGGAAAGTAATCCTCTGAGGGGCTTGTTCGGGGTATCTTCACCCCGACCAGTAGAGCAAAGAGTTGCTCCTCAACCTACTGAACCTACTGAAAATGAAAATGTCTACTTTGAAATTCCTTCGGGTATGGTAGAAAAACTGCTAGCTAATCCTTTTGTAGGAGATGGAACATTACATCCTGATGAGCACCTAATCTATATGGATGAAGTTTGTGGATTATTTAAGCTTGCAGGTATGCCCGATGATGTTATCAAGAAGAAGGTCTTCCCTTTATCTTTGAAGGGAGATGCATTGACATGGTATAGGCTATGTGATGATATGGGGTAATGGAACTACAAACGATTGAAATTGGAATTTCATCAGAAGTTTTATCCTATGCATCTTGTTCATCGTGATCACAATTATATATATAATTTTTGGCCTCGCGAAGGAGAAAGCATCGCTCAAGCTTGGGGGAGGCTTAAATCAATGTTATATTCATGCCCCAATCATGAGCTCTCAAGAGAAATGATCATTCAAAAATTTTATGCTCGGCTTTCTGATAAAAATCGCACCATGCTCGATACTTCTTGTGCTGGCTCTTTTATGATGAAGACTATTGAATTCAAATGGGATTTATTGGAAAGAATTAAACGCAACTTTGAAGATTGGGACCTCGACGAAGGTAAGGAGTCAGGTATGACACCTAAGTTTGATTATGTTAAATCTTTTATGGATACCGATGTTTTCCGTAAATTTAGCACTAAATATGGACTTGACTCTGAGATAGTAGCTTCTTTCTGTGAATCTTTTGCTACTCATGTTGATCTCCCTAAGGAGAAGTGGTTTAAATATCCTCCTCCCATAGAAGTAAAAGTAGCTACACCTATTAAAGTTGAAGAAAAGACTATCACTTATAATGATCCTATTGTTCCTACTGCTTATGTTGAGAAACCATCTTTTCCTGTTAGGATAAAAGATCATGCTAAAGCTTCAACTGTGGTTCGTAAAAGCAATATTAGAACTTATACACCTCCTGAGCAAGTTAAAGTTGAACCTAATATTGCTATGGTTAAAGATCTCTTGGCTGATAATATTGATGGGCATGTTATTTATTTCTGTAATGAGACTGCTAGAATTGCTAAACCTTGTGCTAAAGATAAACATAGACCTGTGGTAGGCATGCCTGTTATTTCTGTTAAAATAGGAGATCATTGTTATCATGGCTTATGTGATATGGGTGCTAGTGCTAGTGCAATACCTATTGACTTATACAAAGAAATTATGCATGATATTGCACCTACTGAGTTAGAAGAAATTGAGGTTACAATTAAGCTTGCTAATAGAGATACTATTTCACCCATGGGAATTGTTAGAGATGTTGAAGTCTTGTGTGGGAAAACTAAATATCCTGCTGATTTTCTTGTTCTTGGTTCCCCACAAGATAGCTTTTGTCCCATTATATTCGGTAGACCCTTCTTAAACACTGTTAATGCTAAGATAGACTGCGAAAAAGACGTAGTTACTATTGGTTTAGGTGATATGTCTCATGAGTTTAACTTTTCTAAATTTCGTAGACAACACCGTGAAGAAGAATTGCCTAGTAAAGATGAAATTATTGGTCTTGCTTCTATTGCCGTACCTCCTAGTGATCCTTTAGAACAATATTTGTTAGACCATGAAAATGATATGTTTATGAATGAAAGAAGGGAAATAGATGAAGTGTTCTTTAAACAGGGTCCTATTCTGAAAAACAACTTGCCTGTGGAAATCTTTGGGGATCCTCCTCCACCCAAGGATGACCCCGTGTTTGAGCTTAAACCATTGCCTGATACTCTTAAATATGCTTATCTTGATGAAAAGAAGATATACCCTATTATTATTAGTGCTAACCTTTCAGAGAAGGAGGAAGAAAAATTATTGAAAACTCTGAAGAAGCACCGTGCTGCTATTGGATATACTCTTGATGATCTTAAGGGCATTAGTCCCACTCTATGTCAACACAAAATAAATTTGGAGAAAGATGCCAAACCAGTTATTGATCATCAACGGCGGCTGAATCCTAAAATGAAAGAAGTGGTAAGAAAGGAAATACTAAAGCTCCTTGAGGCAGGTATAATTTATCCCGTTGCTGATAGTCCGTGGGTAAGTCCTGTCCATTGTGTCCCTAAGAAGGGAGGTATTACTATTGTTCCTAATGATAAAGATGAATTTATTCCGCAAAGAATTATTACAGGATATAGGATGGTAATTGATTTCCGCAAATTAAATAAAGCTACTAAAAAAGATCATTACCCCTTACCTTTTATTAATCAAATGCTAGAAAGATTATCCAAACATACACATTTTTGCTTTCTAGATGGTTATTCTGGTTTCTCTCAAATACCTGTGTCAGCTGATGATCAAGCTAAGACCACTTTTACTTGTCCTTTCGGTACTTTTGCTTATAGACGTATGCCTTTTGGCTTATGTAATGCACCTGCTACCTTTCAAAGATGCATGATGGCCATATTCTCTGATTTTTGTGAAAAGATTTGTGAGGTTTTCATGGACGATTTCTCCGTTTATGGTTCCTCTTTTGATGATTGCTTAAGCAATCTTGATCGAGTTTTGCAGAGATGTGAAGAAACTAATCTTGTCTTGAACTGGGAGAAGTGCCACTTTATGGTCAATGAAGGTATTGTCTTGGGGCATAAAATTTCTGAAAGAGGCATTGAAGTTGATAAAGCTAAAGTTGATGCTATTGAAAAGATGCCATGTCCCAAGGACATCAAAGGTATAAGAAGTTTCCTTGGTCATGCCAGTTTTTATAGGAGGTTCATTAAGGACTTCTCAAAAGTTTCTCGGCCTCTGACTAATCTATTGCAAAAAGATATACCATTTGTCTTTGATGATGATTGTGTAGAAGCATTTGAAATACTTAAGAAAGCATTGATTTCTGCACCTATCGTTCAGCCACCTGATTGGAATTTACCCTTTGAAATTATGTGTGATGCTAGTGATTATGATGTAGGTGCTATTCTAGGGCAAAGAGTTGATAAGAAATTAAATGTTATTCAATATGCTAGTAAAACTCTAGACAATGCTCAGAAAAATTATGCCACTACTGAAAAAGAATTCTTAGCAGTTGTATTTGCTTGTGATAAGTTTAGACCTTATATTGTTGATTCTAAAGTAACTATTCACATGGATCATGCTGCTATTAAATATCTTATGGAAAATAAAGACGCTAAACCTAGACTTATTAGATGGGTTCTCTTGCTACAAGAATTTGATTTGCATATTATTGATAGAAAGGGAGCTGAGAACCCCGTTGCAGACAACTTGTCCAGGTTAGAAAATGTTCTTGATGACCCACTACCTATTGATGATAGCTTTCCTGATGAACAATTAAATGTCATAAATGCTTCTCGTACTGCTCCATGGTATGCTGATTATGCTAATTACATTGTTGCTAAATTTATACCATCTAGTTTCACATACCAGCAAAAGAAAAAGTTTTTCTATGATTTAAGACATTACTTTTGGGATGACCCACATCTTTATAAAGAAGGAGTAGATGGTGTTATTAGACATTGTGTACCTGAGCATGAACAGGAACAGATCCTACGCAAGTGTCACTCCGAAGCTTATGGAGGACACCACGCTGGAGATAGAACTGCACATAAGGTATTGCAATCTGGTTTTTATTGGCCTACTCTCTTCAAGGATGCCCGTAAGTTTGTCTTATCTTGTGATGAATGTCAAAGAATTGGTAATATTAGTAGACGTCAAGAAATGCCTATGGATTATTCACTTGTTATTGAGCCATTTGATGTTTGGGGCTTTGATTATATGGGACCGTTTCCTGCCTCTAATGGATATACACATATTCTAGTTGCTGTTGATTACGTTACTAAGTGGGTAGAAGCTATTCCAACTAGTAGTGCTGATCATAACACTTCTATTAAGATGCTTAAAGAAGTTATTTTTCCGAGGTTTGGAGTCCCTAGATATTTAATGACTGATGGTGGTTCACATTTTATTCATGGTGCCTTTCGTAAAATGCTTGCCAAGTATGATGTTAATCATAGAATTGCATCTCCTTATCACCCACAGTCTAGTGATCAACTAGAATTGAGTAATAGAGAGCTCAAATTAATTTTGCAAAAGACTGTTAATAGATCTAGAAAGAATTGGTCCAAGAAACTTGATGATGCATTATGGGCCTACAGAACTGCATATAAAAATCCTATGGGTATGTCTCCGTATAAAATGGTTTATGGAAAAGCATGTCACTTACCTCTCGAACTAGAACATAAGGCGTATTGGGCTATTAAAGAGCTCAACTATGATTTCAAACTTGCCGGTGAGAAGAGGTTATTTGACATTAGCTCACTTGATGAATGGAGAACCCAAGCCTATGAAAATGCCAAGTTGTTTAAAGAAAAAGTTAAAAGATGGCATGACAAAAGAATACAAAAGCGTGAGTTTAACGTAAGTGATTATGTATTATTATACAACTCTCGTTTAAGATTTTTTGCAGGAAAACTTCTCTCTAAATGGGAAGGTCCTTACGTTATCGAGGAGGTCTATCGTTCCGGTGCCATAAAAATCAACAACTTCGAAGGCACAAATCCGAAGGTGGTGAACGGTCAAAGAATCAAACACTATATCTCAGGTAATCCCATAAATGTTGAAACTAATGTTATTGAAACCGTAACACCGGAGGAATACATAAGAGACACCTTCCAGAATGTTTCAGACTCCGAAAAGGAATAGGTATGTGGTACGGTAAGTAAACCGACTCCAAAACAGTTCTAATGGCAATTTTTCTCGGTTTTGGAATATTTAGAAAAATAGAAAAATAAGAAGCAGTCCGGGAAGGACACGAGGCCTCCACGAGGGTGGAGGGCGCGCCCTACCCTCCTGGGCGCGCCCCCTGCCTCGTGGGCACCTCGTGTGCTCTCCGGACTCCGTTTTCTTGCACGATACATATTTTGGTCGGTAAAAATTCATTATATAATCTCCCGAAGGTTTTAACTCCTGTATCACGCAATTATCCTCTGTTTTCGTTTTGAGCTGTTTTCTGACAGATCTAGATCATCATGACGTCTCCAAGCGCCCCCAAGGACAAGTTCTTCGAGAAGGTCATCAACCCTTACCTCGCGGAGGTGCTGCGACACCCTCAAACCATTGAGATGCGTGATGGGTTGCTGCACATCCGCGATGTTGAGGGACCGAAGGGGACCGGAAGCGTGGAGACGAGGCTCGAAGCAATGGAGCAACAAGTTTTCAAGTGCCAGGGGATGGTGGAACGTGGACTCAACTCCAACCACATGATGATCGCGGAGTTCACCAACAACCACAAGCTGGATGCCAAGAACATTGGGGAGACCATCTTCAAGCTTCACGAGAAGATCGAGCACCTCCAAGCCCAAATCTATGACCTGCAAAACCAAAATTGTGAGTATGAATATAGATTCAAGAGGATGAGTTTGGCTGCAGATTTGAGGATCCCGGATACTTGATCATCCTTCTATGATGGTGAGCCTATGCCTTGGAAGATGGACGACAAGCCCACATCATCAACAACTCCACCACCTTCCTCACCAACAAAGGAGATATAATCACATGGGTATGGGCACTCCCCTTGGCAACTGCCAAGCTTGGGGGAGGTGCCCCGGTATCGTATCACCATCACATCTTTATCTTTACCATTTTTCTTAGTTCGATCCTTTTAGTAGTATTTTGATCTAGTAGAATAAAAGTTTTAGTATGATCTAGTTTTGAGTTTTGCTTTATGATCCCTCTATGTAATCGAGTCCATGAGCTATATAATAAAGATTAGTGTTGAGTCAAGGGCTTGATTATTTTGCCATGATCTTGAGTGAATAAAAGATAAGAGAAAGAATAAAAAGAAACAAAGAGATCATATTGATCTTATGGAGAGTAATGACTTCACATAGAAAGAGTATGATAATTAAAAATTGTTGAGAGTTGACAAACATAGCCTTGGTCATCGTTGCAATTAATAGGAAGCCCCCCCCCCCCCCCCCCCCCCCCCCCCCCCCCCCCCCCCCCCCCCCCCCCCCCCCCCCCCCCCCCCCCCCCCCCCCCCCCCCCCCCCCCCCCCCCCCCCCCCCCCCCCCCCCCCCCCCCCCCCCCCCCCCCCCCCCCCCCCCCCCCCCCCCCCCCCCCCCCCCCCCCCCCCCCCCCCCCCCCCCCCCCCCCCCCCCCCCCCCCCCCCCCCCCCCCCCCCCCCCCCCCCCCCCCCCCCCCCCCCCCCCCCCCCCCCCCCCCCCCCCCCCCCCCCCCCCCCCCCCCCCCCCCCCCCCCCCCCCCCCCCCCCCCCCCCCCCCCCCCCCCCCCCCCCCCCCCCCCCCCCCCCCCCCCCCCCCCCCCCCCCCCCCCCCCCCCCCCCCCCCCCCCCCCCCCCCCCCCCCCCCCCCCCCCCCCCCCCCCCCCCCCCCCCCCCCCCCCCCCCCCCCCCCCCCCCCCCCCCCCCCCCCCCCCCCCCCCCCCCCCCCCCCCCCCCCCCCCCCCCCCCCCCCCCCCCCCCCCCCCCCCCCCCCCCCCCCCCCCCCCCCCCCCCCCCCCCCCCCCCCCCCCCCCCCCCCCCCCCCCCCCCCCCCCCCCCCCCCCCCCCCCCCCCCCCCCCCCCCCCCCCCCCCCCCCCCCCCCCCCCCCCCCCCCCCCCCCCCCCCCCCCCCCCCCCCCCCCCCCCCCCCCCCCCCCCCCCCCCCCCCCCCCCCCCCCCCCCCCCCCCCCCCCCCCCCCCCCCCCCCCCCCCCCCCCCCCCCCCCCCCCCCCCCCCCCCCCCCCCCCCCCCCCCCCCCCCCCCCCCCCCCCCCCCCCCCCCCCCCCCCCCCCCCCCCCCCCCCCCCCCCCCCCCCCCCCCCCCCCCCCCCCCCCCCCCCCCCCCCCCCCCCCCCCCCCCCCCCCCCCCCCCCCCCCCCCCCCCCCCCCCCCCCCCCCCCCCCCCCCCCCCCCCCCCCCCCCCCCCCCCCCCCCCCCCCCCCCCCCCCCCCCCCCCCCCCCCCCCCCCCCCCCCCCCCCCCCCCCCCCCCCCCCCCCCCCCCCCCCCCCCCCCCCCCCCCCCCCCCCCCCCCCCCCCCCCCCCCCCCCCCCCCCCCCCCCCCCCCCCCCCCCCCCCCCCCCCCCCCCCCCCCCCCCCCCCCCCCCCCCCCCCCCCCCCCCCCCCCCCCCCCCCCCCCCCCCCCCCCCCCCCCCCCCCCCCCCCCCCCCCCCCCCCCCCCCCCCCCCCCCCCCCCCCCCCCCCCCCCCCCCCCCCCCCCCCCCCCCCCCCCCCCCCCCCCCCCCCCCCCCCCCCCCCCCCCCCCCCCCCCCCCCCCCCCCCCCCCCCCCCCCCCCCCCCCCCCCCCCCCCCCCCCCCCCCCCCCCCCCCCCCCCCCCCCCCCCCCCCCCCCCCCCCCCCCCCCCCCCCCCCCCCCCCCCCCCCCCCCCCCCCCCCCCCCCCCCCCCCCCCCCCCCCCCCCCCCCCCCCCCCCCCCCCCCCCCCCCCCCCCCCCCCCCCCCCCCCCCCCCCCCCCCCCCCCCCCCCCCCCCCCCCCCCCCCCCCCCCCCCCCCCCCCCCCCCCCCCCCCCCCCCCCCCCCCCCCCCCCCCCCCCCCCCCCCCCCCCCCCCCCCCCCCCCCCCCCCCCCCCCCCCCCCCCCCCCCCCCCCCCCCCCCCCCCCCCCCCCCCCCCCCCCCCCCCCCCCCCCCCCCCCCCCCCCCCCCCCCCCCCCCCCCCCCCCCCCCCCCCCCCCCCCCCCCCCCCCCCCCCCCCCCCCCCCCCCCCCCCCCCCCCCCCCCCCCCCCCCCCCCCCCCCCCCCCCCCCCCCCCCCCCCCCCCCCCCCCCCCCCCCCCCCCCCCCCCCCCCCCCCCCCCCCCCCCCCCCCCCCCCCCCCCCCCCCCCCCCCCCCCCCCCCCCCCCCCCCCCCCCCCCCCCCCCCCCCCCCCCCCCCCCCCCCCCCCCCCCCCCCCCCCCCCCCCCCCCCCCCCCCCCCCCCCCCCCCCCCCCCCCCCCCCCCCCCCCCCCCCCCCCCCCCCCCCCCCCCCCCCCCCCCCCCCCCCCCCCCCCCCCCCCCCCCCCCCCCCCCCCCCCCCCCCCCCCCCCCCCCCCCCCCCCCCCCCCCCCCCCCCCCCCCCCCCCCCCCCCCCCCCCCCCCCCCCCCCCCCCCCCCCCCCCCCCCCCCCCCCCCCCCCCCCCCCCCCCCCCCCCCCCCCCCCCCCCCCCCCCCCCCCCCCCCCCCCCCCCCCCCCCCCCCCCCCCCCCCCCCCCCCCCCCCCCCCCCCCCCCCCCCCCCCCCCCCCCCCCCCCCCCCCCCCCCCCCCCCCCCCCCCCCCCCCCCCCCCCCCCCCCCCCCCCCCCCCCCCCCCCCCCCCCCCCCCCCCCCCCCCCCCCCCCCCCCCCCCCCCCCCCCCCCCCCCCCCCCCCCCCCCCCCCCCCCCCCCCCCCCCCCCCCCCCCCCCCCCCCCCCCCCCCCCCCCCCCCCCCCCCCCCCCCCCCCCCCCCCCCCCCCCCCCCCCCCCCCCCCCCCCCCCCCCCCCCCCCCCCCCCCCCCCCCCCCCCCCCCCCCCCCCCCCCCCCCCCCCCCCCCCCCCCCCCCCCCCCCCCCCCCCCCCCCCCCCCCCCCCCCCCCCCCCCCCCCCCCCCCCCCCCCCCCCCCCCCCCCCCCCCCCCCCCCCCCCCCCCCCCCCCCCCCCCCCCCCCCCCCCCCCCCCCCCCCCCCCCCCCCCCCCCCCCCCCCCCCCCCCCCCCCCCCCCCCCCCCCCCCCCCCCCCCCCCCCCCCCCCCCCCCCCCCCCCCCCCCCCCCCCCCCCCCCCCCCCCCCCCCCCCCCCCCCCCCCCCCCCCCCCCCCCCCCCCCCCCCCCCCCCCCCCCCCCCCCCCCCCCCCCCCCCCCCCCCCCCCCCCCCCCCCCCCCCCCCCCCCCCCCCCCCCCCCCCCCCCCCCCCCCCCCCCCCCCCCCCCCCCCCCCCCCCCCCCCCCCCCCCCCCCCCCCCCCCCCCCCCCCCCCCCCCCCCCCCCCCCCCCCCCCCCCCCCCCCCCCCCCCCCCCCCCCCCCCCCCCCCCCCCCCCCCCCCCCCCCCCCCCCCCCCCCCCCCCCCCCCCCCCACTTATTTTAGTTCGATCTTTTTTGCTTTAGATGAAATAAAGTTTAGTTCGATCCTTTCTTCTTTGAGAGTTTGCTTAGTGATCTATCATTGTAATCATGTGCAAGTTATATAATAAAGCTAGTTTGTGTTTTTACTTTCTTTACTTTCATGTTGCAAATAAAGAAAAGAAAAAAGGAGAAAGAAAGCAAATAAAATAAAGGAAATAAATCAATAAGATCATATACTAATCCTATGGTAGGTGATAGCACCACATAAGGAAAAGTATAAGTAAGAAAATTTTATTAGAGATTGACAAACATAGCATTAGTCAATGATGCAACTCATGCAATAATTAATAAAGGAAGGGAAGATTCACATATAAATATACTATCCTAGAAATCTTTTGTGATTGTGAGCCCTCATCGAAATATTATATGCCAAAATTGTTGACGTTGGACAAGGAAGACAACGTAACGGTTTATGTTTGTTTATATTCACATAGAAGTCATATTGTCATAGATCCTTTAACATGTGGTGCTTGCCCCTATCTTTGCTAGCCAAAAATTCCGCACTAAGTAGAAATACTACTTGTGCATCAAAAAACCCTTAAACCCAAATCTTTTTCAAGTGTCCACCATACCTACCTAGGGATGGGGGGGGGGGGGGGGGGGGGGGGGGGGGGGGGGGGGGGGGGGGGGGGGGGGGGGGGGGGGGGGGGGGGGGGGGGGGGGGGGGGGGGGGGGGGGGGGGGGGGGGGGGGGGGGGGGGGGGGGGGGGGGGGGGGGGGGGGGGGGGGGGGGGGGGGGGGGGGGGGGGGGGGGGGGGGGGGGGGGGGGGGGGGGGGGGGGGGGGGGGGGGGGGGGGGGGGGGGGGGGGGGGGGGGGGGGGGGGGGGGGGGGGGGGGGGGGGGGGGGGGGGGGGGGGGGGGGGGGGGGGGGGGGGGGGGGGGGGGGGGGGGGGGGGGGGGGGGGGGGGGGGGGGGGGGGGGGGGGGGGGGGGGGGGGGGGGGGGGGGGGGGGGGGGGGGGGGGGGGGGGGGGGGGGGGGGGGGGGGGGGGGGGGGGGGGGGGGGGGGGGGGGGGGGGGGGGGGGGGGGGGGGGGGGGGGGGGGGGGGGGGGGGGGGGGGGGGGGGGGGGGGGGGGGGGGGGGGGGGGGGGGGGGGGGGGGGGGGGGGGGGGGGGGGGGGGGGGGGGGGGGGGGGGGGGGGGGGGGGGGGGGGGGGGGGGGGGGGGGGGGGGGGGGGGGGGGGGGGGGGGGGGGGGGGGGGGGGGGGGGGGGGGGGGGGGGGGGGGGGGGGGGGGGGGGGGGGGGGGGGGGGGGGGGGGGGGGGGGGGGGGGGGGGGGGGGGGGGGGGGGGGGGGGGGGGGGGGGGGGGGGGGGGGGGGGGGGGGGGGGGGGGGGGGGGGGGGGGGGGGGGGGGGGGGGGGGGGGGGGGGGGGGGGGGGGGGGGGGGGGGGGGGGGGGGGGGGGGGGGGGGGGGGGGGGGGGGGGGGGGGGGGGGGGGGGGGGGGGGGGGGGGGGGGGGGGGGGGGGGGGGGGGGGGGGGGGGGGGGGGGGGGGGGGGGGGGGGGGGGGGGGGGGGGGGGGGGGGGGGGGGGGGGGGGGGGGGGGGGGGGGGGGGGGGGGGGGGGGGGGGGGGGGGGGGGGGGGGGGGGGGGGGTCCTCAAGCGAAAACCGAAATCGAAAAACATGTCCACATGCTTTGAGAGAGATGTGTCGATAAAAACAAAATACGGACATAGAAGCATCATGTTTATTATTATAACAACAACAAAATTAAACGTAATACTTTTATCATAGAACTTCTATCATACACTTCCCATGAATAAATAACAGTTCATCACATAATCGAAGTATAAAGCAAAAACTCTATTAGAAACCAACAAACTATGTTCCGAGTCAACTTTGCAACTACAATTCATCATCTTTTCAGGAAGAGTCACATGTCGGAGCCTTTAGGCAAGTCCACATACTCAACCATCATATAGTCTTCTATGATTGCTAACACTCACCTTGTACACATGAGCAAATCGTTTCAACCGGACACATAGAAAGATAGGGGCTTATAGTTTCGCCTCCCAACATACTCACCTCAAGGGTGATGTCATCAATAATAACTCATGCTATCTATATTCAACTGGACATATGTGCCTAGATCTTTCCTCACCACATGATTCTTGCCAAAGGAGAAAAATAAAAAGGAATAGAAGGAAAACTTTGACTCTTTACATAAAAGTAAACACATAAAAGTAAAAGATAAGCCCTTTGCAGAGGGAAGCAGAGGTTGCCATGCGCTTATTTGTTTGTATGCTCAATCCCTTAGTGCAAAAGAATGTCAAGTTACATTGCCCCTTAAGATGACAACCTTTATTATGCACTCTGTCACTTTTATTCTTTGTCATCCAAGTTCGTGCAACGCTCAATTTTCTCTTACACTAGGGGGGGGGGGGGGGGGGGGGGGGGGGGGGGGGGGGGGGGGGGGGGGGGGGGGGGGGGGGGGGGGGGGGGGGGGGGGGGGGGGGGGGGGGGGGGGGGGGGGGGGGGGGGGGGGGGGGGGGGGGGGGGGGGGGGGGGGGGGGGGGGGGGGGGGGGGGGGGGGGGGGGGGGGGGGGGGGGGGGGGGGGGGGGGGGGGGGGGGGGGGGGGGGGGGGGGGGGGGGGGGGGGGGGGGGGGGGGGGGGGGGGGGGGGGGGGGGGGGGGGGGGGGGGGGGGGGGGGGGGGGGGGGGGGGGGGGGGGGGGGGGGGGGGGGGGGGGGGGGGGGGGGGGGGGGGGGGGGGGGGGGGGGGGGGGGGGGGGGGGGGGGGGGGGGGGGGGGGGGGGGGGGGGGGGGGGGGGGGGGGGGGGGGGGGGGGGGGGGGGGGGGGGGGGGGGGGGGGGGGGGGGGGGGGGGGGGGGGGGGGGGGGGGGGGGGGGGGGGGGGGGGGGGGGGGGGGGGGGGGGGGGGGGGGGGGGGGGGGGGGGGGGGGGGGGGGGGGGGGGGGGGGGGGGGGGGGGGGGGGGGGGGGGGGGGGGGGGGGGGGGGGGGGGGGGGGGGGGGGGGGGGGGGGGGGGGGGGGGGGGGGGGGGGGGGGGGGGGGGGGGGGGGGGGGGGGGGGGGGGGGGGGGGGGGGGGGGGGGGGGGGGGGGGGGGGGGGGGGGGGGGGGGGGGGGGGGGGGGGGGGGGGGGGGGGGGGGGGGGGGGGGGGGGGGGGGGGGGGGGGGGGGGGGGGGGGGGGGGGGGGGGGGGGGGCACCTCCCCCAAGCTTGGCGGAAGCCAAGGGGAGTGCCCATACCCGATACTTAGTTCTCTTTTGGTGGTGAAGAAGGCGATGATGGTGAAGTAGTGTTCTCCAATATAACCATGAGTAGATCCTTCAACCCTTGAATTTCCTGCAGGGCTCGATGAATTAATTCACTGTTTTTCTTCACCTCAGCCATTATATGTTTATTCTCAGGGCCCCAAGGTTTGGTTCCTGCACTGTTTTCTCCTGGCCGAGATATATCCCAGTTGGATGGTATGTGCCTACGAGGAGTGTTCTCGAACCCATAATTGTGAATCAAATTATGAAAATTGTTACGATGTAACCTGTGTAAGGGCCTCCTTGGTGGGAGATCTTCTTGCACTTCCAGGCTTGCTTGATTGCTAGATGATCCCATGGCTTGATGAGAATTAGGGTGAGTGGAGATGCCAGCTAACGTGCCCCTCTCGGAGGCCGGAGAGTGAACCCCAAAAGGATTTTCCTCTACTTCCTCCATAGCAATCTCTTCAGCGTCATCCCTCCTTAGATCCTCCTGAACCAACCTTGTATCTCCTTCTCCGTTGTTGAAGGGTGAGGAAGACATGATGTTGGTCTAGCTGAATCTGTCAGAAAACAGCAAGAAAAGAAAACAGAGGATTTCTTCGCGATACGGTGGTTAACAGGTTCGGGAAGTATATATAGATTTTTTATCTTGGGGTACAAGTATACGGAAGAAAAACAAAGTACGGAAGGTGTCCCAGGTGGGCACTGATGACCCACAAGTATAGGGGATCTATCGTAGTCCTTTCGATAAGTAAGAGTGTCGAACCCAACGAGGAGCAGGGGGGGGGGGGGGGGGGGGGGGGGGGGGGGGGGGGGGGGGGGGGGGGGGGGGGGGGGGGGGGGGGGGGGGGGGGGGGGGGGGGGGGGGGGGGGGGGGGGGGGGGGGGGGGGGGGGGGGGGGGGGGGGGGGGGGGGGGGGGGGGGGGGGGGGGGGGGGGGGGGGGGGGGGGGGGGGGGGGGGGGGGGGGGGGGGGGGGGGGGGGGGGGGGGGGGGGGGGGGGGGGGGGGGGGGGGGGGGGGGGGGGGGGGGGGGGGGGGGGGGGGGGGGGGGGGGGGGGGGGGGGGGGGGGGGGGGGGGGGGGGGGGGGGGGGGGGGGGGGGGGGGGGGGGGGGGGGGGGGGGGGGGGGGGGGGGGGGGGGGGGGGGGGGGGGGGGGGGGGGGGGGGGGGGGGGGGGGGGGGGGGGGGGGGGGGGGGGGGGGGGGGGGGGGGGGGGGGGGGGGGGGGGGGGGGGGGGGGGGGGGGGGGGGGGGGGGGGGGGGGGACCCATCATCTACTTATTACTTCCCAATGCCTTCCTCTAGGCCCAAATAATGCTGAAGTGTCATGTAGTCGACGTTCACATAACACCACTAGAGGAGAGACAACATACATCTCATCAAAATATCGAACGAATACCAAATTCACATGACTACTAATAGCAAGACTTCTCCCATGTCCTCAGGAACGAACGTAACTACTCACAAAGCATATTCATGTTCATAATCAGAGGAGTATTAATATGCATAAAGGATCTGAACATATGATCTTCCACCAAATAAACCAACTAGCATCAACTACAAGGAGTAATCAACACTACTAGCAACCTGCAGGTACCAATCCCGGACTTGGAGACAAGAATTGGATACAAGAGATGAACTAGGGTTTGAGAGGAGATGGTGCTGGTGAAGATGTTGATGGATATTGGCCCTCTCCCAATGAGAGGAGCGTTGGTGATGACGATGGCGATGATTTCCCCCTCCCGGAGGGAAGTTTCCCCGGCAGAATAGCTCCGCCGGAGCCCTAGATTGGTTCCGCCAAGGTTCCGCCTTGTGGCGGCCGAGTCTCGTCCCGAAAGCTTGCTTATTATTTTTCTTCGGACGAAAGACTTCATATAGCAGAAGATGGGCACCGGAGGGCCAACAGGGGGTCCACGAGGCAGGGGCGCGCCCCCCACCCTCGTGGCCAGGGTGTGGGCCCCTCTGGTATTTCTTTCGCTCAGTATTTTTTATTATTTCCAAAAACAACTTTTGTGGAGTTTCAGGACTTTTGGGGGGGGGGGGGGGGGGGGGGGGGGGGGGGGGGGGGGGGGGGGGGGGGGGGGGGGGGGGGGGGGGGGGGGGGGGGGGGGGGGGGGGGGGGGGGGGGGGGGGGGGGGGGGGGGGGGGGGGGGGGGGGGGGGGGGGGGGGGGGGGGGGGGGGGGGGGGGGGGGGGGGGGGGGGGGGGGGGGGGGGGGGGGGGGGGGGGGGGGGGGGGGGGGGGGGGGGGGGGGGGGGGGGGGGGGGGGGGGGGGGGGGGGGGGGGGGGGGGGGGGGGGGGGGGGGGGGGGGGGGGGGGGGGGGGGGGGGGGGGGGGGGGGGGGGGGGGGGGGGGGGGGGGGGGGGGGGGGGGGGGGGGGGGGGGGGGGGGGGGGGGGGGGGGGGGGGGGGGGGGGGGGGGGGGGGGGGGGGGGGGGGGGGGGGGGGGGGGGGGGGGGGGGGGGGGGGGGGGGGGGGGGGGGGGGGGGGGGGGGGGGGGGGGGGGGGGGGGGGGGGGGGGGGGGGGGGGGGGGGGGGGGGGGGGGGGGGGGGGGGGGGGGGGGGGGGGGGGGGGGGGGGGGGGGGGGGGGGGGGGGGGGGGGGGGGGGGGGGGGGGGGGGGGGGGGGGGGGGGGGGGGGGGGGGGGGGGGGGGGGGGGGGGGGGGGGGGGGGGGGGGGGGGGGGGGGGGGGGGGGGGGGGGGGGGGGGGGGGGGGGGGGGGGGGGGGGGGGGGGGGGGGGGGGGGGGGGGGGGGGGGGGGGGGGGGGGGGGGGGGGGGGGGGGGGGGGGGGGGGGGGGGGGGGGGGGGGGGGGGGGGGGGGGGGGGGGGGGGGGGGGGGGGGGGGGGGGGGGGGGGGGGGGGGGGGGGGGGGGGGGGGGGGGGGGGGGGGGGGGGGGGGGGGGGGGGGGGGGGGGGGGGGGGGGGGGGGGGGGGGGGGGGGGGGGGGGGGGGGGGGGGGGGGGGGGGGGGGGGGGGGGGGGGGGGGGGGGGGGGGGGGGGGGGGGGGGGGGGGGGGGGGGGGGGGGGGGGGGGGGGGGGGGGGGGGGGGGGGGGGGGGGGGGGGGGGGGGGGGGGGGGGGGGGGGGGGGGGGGGGGGGGGGGGGGGGGGGGGGGGGGGGGGGGGGGGGGGGGGGGGGGGGGGGGGGGGGGGGGGGGGGGGGGGGGGGGGGGGGGGGGGGGGGGGGGGGGGGGGGGGGGGGGGGGGGGGGGGGGGGGGGGGGGGGGGGGGGGGGCAGCCTCCGTAGCCCTGGCAAGAGCCTTGCCGGGGCAACTTGCCCGACGCCAGCAGAGCAAGCCACCCTTGAGCCCACGGGTTCTAACACCACCAACTATCCACGTTAGGACCAAGGCTCGGGAGGCGCCTCTGTGGTGGCATGCAGATCTTCGTCAAGATCATAAACATGTGAGATCAGATGAGGACCAGAAGACGGCGACCCTCGGCGGGATCCCAGCCGAGGAAATCCACAAGACCCCCGGCAAGCGCCTTGCAGGGGACAACTGCAACGCCACAGCAAGACCCTTGCCAGGTCCCCGGCAAGACCCTTGCCGAGGGCATCAACAGGGCCACTGCCAGGCCCGCGCCTGCCAAGACTCCACCGCCGTCCCCAAGCAGCTGCTAGCTCAACCAGTTGGGCAGGCACCTGCGTGGTGACAGGCGGCCTCTACACCGACTCAGCAAGCACCTGCGTGGTGGCATGCGACCCTTCATGAAGGCTCCACCACCGCGCCAGCCCAGCAGCCAGCCAACATGGCGCCGCGATGCCTCATCAGCTCGGACGCGTGTCGAGGCCAGGCGAGGCGGCGACAGCTGGGACGTGCTTCCTTGGCGTCCCCGATAAAGCAAGGGGGGCACGTCGGCAGCGCATTTAATGCGTTTGTCCGATGGTCCCAGAGGATAGGCTTATTGACTGTAGACCTTTGGGGGGGGGGGGGGGGGGGGGGGGGGGGGGGGGGGGGGGGGGGGGGGGGGGGGGGGGGGGGGGGGGGGGGGGGGGGGGGGGGGGGGGGGGGGGGGGGGGGGGGGGGGGGGGGGGGGGGGGGGGGGGGGGGGGGGGGGGGGGGGGGGGGGGGGGGGGGGGGGGGGGGGGGGGGGGGGGGGGGGGGGGGGGGGGGGGGGGGGGGGGGGGGGGGGGGGGGGGGGGGGGGGGGGGGGGGGGGGGGGGGGGGGGGGGGGGGGGGGGGGGGGGGGGGGGGGGGGGGGGGGGGGGGGGGGGGGGGGGGGGGGGGGGGGGGGGGGGGGGGGGGGGGGGGGGGGGGGGGGGGGGGGGGGGGGGGGGGGGGGGGGGGGGGGGGGGGGGGGGGGGGGGGGGGGGGGGGGGGGGGGGGGGGGGGGGGGGGGGGGGGGGGGGGGGGGGGGGGGGGGGGGGGGGGGGGGGGGGGGGGGGGGGGGGGGGGGGGGGGGGGGGGGGGGGGGGGGGGGGGGGGGGGGGGGGGGGGGGGGGGGGGGGGGGGGGGGGGGGGGGGCCGCTCGCCAGGCTCCGACTGCCAGAGCGATGTTGGTGCTCGCGGGCCGCGCCCCGGGTTCTGTCCGTGACCGGCCCGCTGCTCGCCCGCACCGGTACGGGCGGTTCGGCTCCGGATGAACCGATCACCGTGATCGTCTTCTTCTTGGGAGCCATGGCGACGAAGAACTGCTAGGCTAACCGCTAGACCGGATTTTCACAACTGCGCCCCCTACCTGGCGCGCCAAAGATGTCGGGGGAAATCGACACCTATGGAATCACTGGGAGGGGGGGGGGGGGGGGGGGGGGGGGGGGGGATGGAATCCGCTGACAAGTGCATCAACCAAGACATGACGTTGGGTTTCAGGGCCAACGAGAAGTAATTGGCAAGCACCTTATCGTCACGAGCTCGAGCGGCTTGCATCGTGATGGTGTAGATGTTGAGGAACTCTGACGGATGGGTCTTGCCGTTGTACTTTTCACCGACGTCAGGCTTGAACATGCGGTGGGACGGCCACTGGAACTGCCGCAGCTCACGGGTAAAGGCTGGGCAACCCACCTCGTAAGGTAGGCCGCCGGAGCCTCCCGGTGCTGGGTGGTCCATAGTGGGTCCCGCCTGCCTATCTGATTGGTGGCGTGTATCATGCCGGCGCTCGATGGTGGTTCGAGCGTCTTCATGGGTTCACTCCCGAAGAACTTGGCGCTGGTCGCGGTGGGTCCGTGGGTCGGACGACGCTATGGAAATGTTATCGCCAGCGTCATCATGACGGATCGACACCCGCGGTGGCTGGCGTGGAGGAGGAGAGTGCACCGTGGCTGCAGCACCCCCGGTCCTTCCACCGCTGGCATGCGGTGGCTCGACAAAGCGTCGGCCCGAGGTCCCCGCTGGTCGTGATTCATCTTGGTTGGCGACACCGATGAGGCTCCGGATGGTGGCTCTCCACTCGTCGAGCTTTTCCGTAGCAGGAGGGAAGTCGAGGAGCAACTGTGCGCGCGCCAAAGCTTACGCCGGCGTGGGCGGCGGCGAAAGTTGCGTGGACCGTGGCGTGCTCCGACTCCTAACCACGTTAGAAGGAGCTCCATCACGGCCCTGCGGCTGTATGCCATTTCTGCCAGCACTTCGGCGGGCATGTTGGCTCCCTCCGTCCTGCGAGTGATGCATGAGACTCTTCCCGCGGCGGCGCCCGGGGTCCTCAACATGGTGGCGCTGCTCGTCGCGTGCACCCTGGGAGGAGCGCGTCATGGGCGCCGGTGCAGGCGTCCTGGATATTGCTGCGCCGCCCGTAGGTGGCATGGCGCCACCTCTGGAGGGCCCCGTGCCGCCTGCGGGGGGGCCGGCTCCGTCCTCGGGTCCGGCGATGCGCGGCCCATCGTCTTGCGCACGAACAACGGGGGGGGGGGGGGGGGGGGGGGGGGGGGGGGGGGGGGGGGGGGGGGGGGGGGGGGGGGGGGGGGGGGGGGGGGGGGGGGGGGGGGGGGGGGGGGGGGGGGGGGGGGGGGGGGGGGGGGGGGGGGGGGGGGGGGGGGGGGGGGGGGGGGGGGGGGGGGGGGGGGGGGGGGGGGGGGGGGGGGGGGGGGGGGGGGGGGGGGGGGGGGGGGGGGGGGGGGGGGGGGGGGGGGGGGGGGGGGGGGGGGGGGGGGGGGGGGGGGGGGGGGGGGGGGGGGGGGGGGGGGGGGGGGGGGGGGGGGGGGGGGGGGGGGGGGGGGGGGGGGGGGGGGGGGGGGGGGGGGGGGGGGGGGGGGGGGGGGGGGGGGGGGGGGGGGGGGGGGGGGGGGGGGGGGGGGGGGGGGGGGGGGGGGGGGGGGGGGGGGGGGGGGGGGGGGGGGGGGGGGGGGGGGGGGGGGGGGGGGGGGGGGGGGGGGGGGGGGGGGGGGGGGGGGGGGGGGGGGGGGGGGGGGGGGGGGGGGGGGGGGGGGGGGGGGGGGGGGGGGGGGGGGGGGGGGGGGGGGGGGGGGGGGGGGGGGGGGGGGGGGGGGGGGGGGGGGGGGGGGGGGGGGGGGGGGGGGGGGGGGGGGGGGGGGGGGGGGGGGGGGGGGGGGGGGGGGGGGGGGGGGGGGGGGGGGGGGGGGGGGGGGGGGGGGGGGGGGGGGGGGGGGGGGGGGGGGGGGGGGGGGGGGGGGGGGGGGGGGGGGGGGGGGGGGGGGGGGGGGGGGGGGGGGGGGGGGGGGGGGGGGGGGGGGGGGGGGGGGGGGGGGGGGGGGGGGGGGGGGGGGGGGGGGGGGGGGGGGGGGGGGGGGGGGGGGGGGGGGGGGGGGGGGGGGGGGGGGGGGGGGGGGGGGGGGGGGGGGGGGGGGGGGGGGGGGGGGGGGGGGGGGGGGGGGGGGGGGGGGGGGGGGGGGGGGGGGGGGGGGGGGGGGGGGGGGGGGGGGGGGGGGGGGGGGGGGGGGGGGGGGGGGGGGGGGGGGGGGGGGGGGGGGGGGGGGGGGGGGGGGGGGGGGGGGGGGGGGGGGGGGGGGGGGGGGGGGGGGGGGGGGGGGGGGGGGGGGGGGGGGGGGGGGGGGGGGGGGGGGGGGGGGGGGGGGGGGGGGGGGGGGGGGGGGGGGGGGGGGGGGAAAAAACTAACAACGATGACAAAGAGGATCCAGTTGAGGATAACCCTCCTGAGAGACAGCCCAAGCGCCAGCTTCCTTGATGCCACTCTAAGTCACGTCATTCCAAAGACTGCAATACGGGCACCAGAAAAAATAATACTCCGGACGATGCCAAAAACAACGAAGACCCCGTCAAGGTAACCTCCGAACAGGAGGAACGGGAAAATGGGCAAGTTAGCCCTGACGAATAGGCCATACACGGAGACTCGGAGGACAGTAATTATCTTCTGCTCTCCGAGGAAGAGGAGAGCCTCGGCAACGAGGATTTCATCTTGCCTGAGGAACCTCTCGGGAGCGCTTCAAACGCCGGCTAATAGCCACTGCAAGGAGCCTGAAAAAGAAGCAGCTGCAGCTTCAAGTGGACCAAGATCTGCTCAATGATAGATGGACTGAAGTCCTGGCCGCTGAAGAATACGGCCTTAGTGGCCCAGCCAAAAGTTACCCGAAGTGTAGATTGCTACCTCAGTTCGATGACGAGGTGCTGGAGCCCGTACCATCATCGCACAATGCGGCAGGCCGACCACAACTTGGTCCGGATAAAGCGGCAACTCAAGCCGAACACTAGACCGCCCCACCTCGCCGTAAAGGCAAGAATAAAATAGCTCGGGGTTGTACATACGACCTTTGACATGACTTGGACAGTAGAGCAGGACACACAAGATCAATCTACGGATCGCGAGGACGTGCCTCGACACGCGACGACGGCTACCTATTCGGAAGTGACAAACCTAGCCACGCCCGGGCCGAAAACCGCAAATGGACTCCATCGAAGGTACGACGCAGTGTGGCCCAATATAGAGGTGCCGCACACCCTCTTTGCTTCACAGACGAAGTAATGGAGCATGAATTCCCAGACGGGTTCAAACCCATGAATATCGAATCATACGACGGAACAACGGATCCCGCGGTATGGATCGAGGACTTCCTCCTCCATATCCACATGGCCTGCGGAGATGACCTTCATGCCATCAAATACATACCACTAAAACTCAAAGGACCAGCTCGGTACTGGTTAAACAATCTGCCGGAAAATTCTATTGGCAGCTGGGAAGATTTGGAAGACGCCTTTCACGACAACTTCCAAGGATCATATGTCCGGCCACCAGATGCCGATGACTTAAGTCACATTGTCCAGCAGCCCGGAGAGTCAGCCAGGAAGCTCTGGACTAGGTTCTTAGTTAAAAAGAATCAAATCGTCGACTGTCCGGACGCGGAAGGGGGGGGGGGGGGGGGGGGGGGGGGGGGGGGGGGGGGGGGGGGGGGGGGGGGGGGGGGGGGGGGGGGGGGGGGGGGGGGGGGGGGGGGGGGGGGGGGGGGGGGGGGGGGGGGGGGGGGGGGGGGGGGGGGGGGGGGGGGGGGGGGGGGGGGGGGGGGGGGGGGGGGGGGGGGGGGGGGGGGGGGGGGGGGGGGGGGGGGGGGGGGGGGGGGGGGGGGGGGGGGGGGGGGGGGGGGGGGGGGGGGGGGGGGGGGGGGGGGGGGGGGGGGGGGGGGGGGGGGGGGGGGGGGGGGGGGGGGGGGGGGGGGGGGGGGGGGGGGGGGGGGGGGGGGGGGGGGGGGGGGGGGGGGGGGGGGGGGGGGGGGGGGGGGGGGGGGGGGGGGGGGGGGGGGGGGGGGGGGGGGGGCATAAGCTGTTGGGTCTTCAAGCAGGCCGGCAAGCTCAACGCCGAACACAAGGGGAGGAGGCCGCTAGGCTATAGGGACGACGAAGAGATTCACCAACCAAATACCGGGGGTCAGAAGCAATTTCCCCCCGAGGATCGACCAATCCCGGAGCAGAAATAGCAGTTTGGCTTCCGCCGCCCACCTCATATACCCGCAAAATTTGTATCGCGCATACATCACTACGCACTTAAGATACCATGGGCATCGGCGGAAGTACAATACGGACAAACCTGCAAGCATTCCCGTAACATTTTTTATCTTCATTACTCTTTCTTTCTTCATTATCTCTTAAAAACAGGTGACGCAAAGGACAAACATCTAACTGACTCTATCGGAGTTCGGATCCGTACACTCACCTAAGGGGTTACTTCTGTCAAGGATTCCCCTGGCCGAGGACAGGCGGCGCAGACGTGCGACAGGAGGTCCAAAATAACTTTTTGTAGACCACACTCTTTATTTCGAGCCTGTAATATGCCTTTTTCCTCCGCCTTTGACCCCGGGCATGTCAAATAGCCGGGGTCGTGGTCTTTCTACCTATAAAGTAACCATTGGCATATCACTCAGGTCCCAGTAAACATAACCCGCATTAATCATTCGTTTCTTTTTCACAAATGAATTTGGCCCCTATAGCTGTTTCACAGACATACCTCGGCATAACCTGCCAGGGGCTCGGTATGGGAACAAATGAGTTGTCGACAAAGTCCGAACAGCTTTATAGCATACTTTGGCATCGTGAGTTTGGCCTTATATGCATCAGCTCCGAATCATGTCTTGGGTCAATGGTTGGGTTGCCCGGCTCCTGTGCTTGCTACCTTACGTTCCGCTCTATCGGCTAGGGTTGTAAAGGGAGAACTACTATGATTGTGCTTCCGGTTCATCTGGTCACGCACCTCAGTAGAGAAAGCCGAAAACCGACTATCATGATGCTGCGAGAGCTGGTCAACCACTCGATGACTTATCGGAATCTGTCGCGATTCCCTCCGTATCATACGAAGGACCTTTTTTTTCAGGTCATATATGTAACGCACCATATTGGAATAAGCCGTACACATACCAGGGGCTATATTGTAGCCCCTCCTATAAAACTCCTATGGCTAAGTGAAAGTGTTAACGCCCTATAGTCTGATTGCCTGGTTCGCCGCATTATCACCTCCTTCATGGACCAAGATGTTGGGTCAAGAGTGATCAAATACTTTTTTGAACACCCCCGTACTTCCTACGAGGGGGCTGAAGCCGACGACTGGAAAACTTTTAGATTATATAAAACGGCCGCACATGAGGAACCCAAGCTTTCGAGCAAAACATAAAAATAAATTAACTATGAATTTGTCTTTTACAATTCCCATACACCTCACTCGAATATTATGTCTTTCGAGCATTGACCCTCTATCAAGCGGGCGACCTCTAAGATGTCTTCAAAATAATGCTCTGGTGCGTGACGGTCCTTGCCCTTGGGTGGACTCTTCGCTGCAACATCGATGGCCTTCATCTGCCCCCCAAAATGTCTTGACACGGGCAAAGGCCATTCGTGCACCCTCAATGCACGCCGACCGCTTCACAGCGTCGATACGTGGCACCGCATCTACATGCCACTGCACCAAGCCGAAGTAGCTATTCGGAACATGCTCAGTCGGCCACAGCCGGATTATGACGTTCTTCATGGTAGCGCCAGATATCCTATGAAGCTCGGCCCATTGGGACAT